>CAUYQG010044542.1:0-53470 GCA_963574415.1 Tarsius wallacei | reverse complement strand
GCTAATTTTTTTGATTTATTGTAGAGATGAGGTTTCGCCTGCCCAGGTGGGTCTCGAACCCACGGGCTCAGGCAATTCACTCACCTCAGCCTCCCAAGGCGCGGGATTACAGGCTGAGCCACCAAGCCTGGCTAACTTTGTGTTTTTAATGGACACACCCCCACTAATAAAATTTTCAGTAAGTGCTGCTCAAATTACCCTCCCCAAATATTGTAAAACAGTGTGTCCACTTCTGTGTACTCCTGTAAAGTTTTCTGCAAATTGCTTTGTTGATTTTTCTACTGAAGGGTTAGACAAATTTATAATTTTAAAATTAAAATTTTTAATTTTTAATTTATAATTTTCCCCTTAACACAAACCAATAACGGAGGACATAAAAACAGTGAATTAAATTCTGTATTTTCAATATTAGTTCTGTGTCAGGTTCACATGAAATAAGCAATAACCTCAATTACTAAATATCTCTATTTTAATTAACCTTATGATTTTTGAGCATATTTAAGTAACAGAGCTCAATATAAAGAAGTAAATAAATATCAAAAACCAAGTTTATAAAAGATTTCAAATACTTTTCTAAAAACACACGACCCAAATTTTATAAGCATTTCATTTTTCTTTAATATCCACATCTATAGACACAAAAATATACAGACCTTAATAAATGAAGTATTCTTGAAAATTTTATATGGAAAACCAGTTAGCTTTAATTTCTTCACAATTTTTATGGATTTATCCAGATCAAGGACAACTCCTGTAGCAGCTATCCGGAAATCAGGCTAAAAGGAACCCCCAAATTCAAAAAGGAATTATTAGCAAGAAAAAAATTTCAATTCTCTGCGATACAATAAATTATCAAAGTGCATTTCACTTGCAATCAGCTAAGAAAGAAGAGAGTACATATGAACTTGCAATATAATATTTTAACAAAAGCAACCTAAAACTTTAATACTGAGAAGCCAAACTAATGAGGATCAATTGCGTACTTTCCTGAGAATGATTTCATAAGGAACATCATTTCACCATAATGATCTATTTGGAATCAAATAGAAAATAAAAATACAGTTATGCTTTGGGAAATTAAATTTCAAATCTCCAGGGCAGAATCCATCTGTTTATCATTCTGTTCTCTTCTCTGTCAAACGGGGCCAATAAAACTTGCTCTGACTGATCAAATGACAATGGAGTGAACCAACTTTGCTAAACCAGCATGACTAGGGGATAGTCTCGTGATGGTCTATGATGTGTCCTCAGAGCCTCCTATAGTGTTTAGCACATGGTGAACACTGCTTAAGTACTAGATAAATAAACCCCTAAAATACACAGAAATATAAAATATCATCAGTACCATTATAATTCTTCTACCTCTCCTCCTCCACTCCCACACTCTACTGAAAAGAATGTAGGAAGATTAAAAGCATAGAGAAATTTACTTTATATTAAACACTAAAAACGAGTAATTTTCAACTTAGAGTTTCATGTACACAATAATCCACATTCAAGATATATTTCTCAAACACAATCCATAAAATAAATCACCTAAGATAGTTACCATTATGCCACTGACAGATTGTATTGCCAAGAAGCCAGTTCCCTGTGGAGTGATAGGACCTTAAACAAAACAGGAAAAAAGAAAGTAAACCATAAATCTTGGATTCTGTTTTACACATATACTCCAATCCCTATCTCCCAAAAAGAGGAAAACCTTATGAATTGTGATTTCATGAAAGGAAAAGAACAAAGATACAATAACAGCCAAAAATGTTTAATTTAACCTACAAGCAAGTTATTCTAATCATATTTTACCCCAAAAGGTTGCTCCACAATGCATGTGCTGTGGGGTATATTTCAGAAGCCTTTGTCTTCCATTGTGGTCTTCAATATAATAGAGTGGAATGGTCTGAAACCTCCTCCACCCTACAGAAAAAATGACTGGATCCCGGGACTTGAGGATTTTCTTATACCAACGATGTTTCTTCAGGCGCATCTGAGAGAAGAGAGTTTAGTAAAAATGACTGGTGGAGAGTACATCTAAAGAAGTGCTGAGCCTGCAGCAAAGGGCACCTACCTGTACATATCCGACATTGCCCTCACTATTGCCCAAACCACCCAGGATAATTGGGTAATGGGGATCAAAGTTCAGCACAAATTCACAAGGAACGTTTTCAATCTCAATGCGGACATACATTCCAGGTCGAAAACCTTCATACTGAACTCTGTTTTCATCATCTTGATCTTCAAATTCTGCCCGATTAAGCTATATATGAGAAAAGGGAAAAAAAAAAAAATCCTTAATGCCGTTATCTTTAATAAGCATAAGATTTTTAAATGAGCAATTTCTAAATAAAAGACCCACAGACAGAATTATTTAGGCTTTATCCTATTAAAAATATACATTTTATCTCTGCAGTTTGTTCAAAATATGTCCCAACTGCTTTCTTCTCTATTGCCAAGGTATAGCAAATGTAAATAATTCTGAGAGGAGCCCTGAATACAAACACTCAAAACGTCTCCAGTTCACACCTTCTTTTCTTACTCTCCAAGCAATTATTTCATACTTTTCCTTTCTTCAGACACCAACACCTCCTTCCTCATCCTCACTCTCAGCTAATGACTGCTTCCTAATTCACTCAAAAACCAAAAGAACTTCCACAATCAACCTTCTGCTGGGGTTTACATCCATATCCAGCCTTTTAACAGAGCTCTGAACTATGCAATAGGGTAGCTATGTGTGGCTATTTTAAATAAAATTACATAATATTTAAAATTCAGTTCTCAATCACACTAGCCACATTGCTAGTCAATATCAACATGTAGCCAGTGGTTACCTCATTGGACAGCACAGGTGTGCATTTTCCATGTTTGCAGAAAGTTCCATTCAGCAACTCTGATATAGATTATTCATCCATGCCTCTACTTAATACCAAACTTTATTTGCACACTAGATACAATCAACTCTTGCTGGACTTTATGCCAACAGATCTTCTGTTATTTCTCTCATCTTAAAACCTTCTTTTGACTCTACTGTCTCCCCCAACTACTATCCCATGTCTCTGCTTTTCTCTGAAACAAAAACCAAAAAAAGTTTTCTACAGTCACAGTCTCCGATTCATCTGCTCCCATTCTCTTAAAGTCATGATAATTGGACTTCTACTCACCACTCCATGAAAATGCTTACTAAATTCATTAAAGGCCTTCATATTCCTACTCTTACTCCAGTGGTCAAGACTGCCTTCATCATAGTTAATGTATCAGAAAGATTTGACACAATGTTTCCAGCCTATCAGCCACTGTCTGAGATTTCTTCCTTCTGGGCTCTGCTTAGGCCCCACTGCCACTTCCTCCTCTGACCCATGCCAGTCTCACTCCTCTCACTCTGTCTCCATGCTCCACTCCCCAACCATCTTATGGCTTTAAGTAGCATCTACATGCTAAGACTATACATCTAAGTCCCAAGCTAGACTTCTTTCTCCAGACTTGACACTCCATTGTCTGAACAATACCTCAAACCTAACTGACCTGAGAATCATCTTCCCAGACAAAACTGCACCAACTAGAGGCTTCCCTACCCAACTTAAGACAACTCATCCTTCCAGTAACTTTCAGTTGTCATTCTCATTTCCTCTCACACATCCCATATTTAGTCCACCAGGAAATCCTACTAATCCATCTTTCAAACAAAATATATCCAGTTTTGACTGTCTCACCTCCACTACTATATCCCCCCCAACACTGGTTTGTGCCCCCTCACTGAACTCTTGCCAGAGTAATCCTTTCAAAGGGAAGCCAATCATGAATGTCTGTCCAATGCTCAAAACCCTCCAAGGGTTCCCATTACAGAATGAAAAATTTAAAGTTTTTATGGCCCACAAAACTCTAGATGATTTTAAATTGTAAATGGGCTGAAGCAAAGACTTCAGAACTAGCTTTACATTTCTTAGTCATGTCTGTCAAAGGTCAACACAGACTTGTAACTACTAAAGTAATGACTGTTATAGGCCAAAGGAAGCCCCAATTTCTTATGTATTAGAATAATTTCTAATAATCACTTAGATCTAGAAAGCTTATTTCTAGTCAGATTCAATTTAAAAGTACAGGAATGGCTTGTGGCTTGAATTTATAAGTGTATATTTTTTCTTCTTCCCCTTCACTGTCCTTGGATTTAGTAGCTGTTGCTGGTATTGAAGAGAACACAACCATCTATATTAAGCCCCTGATAAGCAGGAGGCAAGAAACTGCACATCACTGAAAGAGCCCCGCTGAACCTAGATAAGAAACAAGGCCTGCAGAAACTCCCTAAAAAGTCCAAGAATGTATCTGTTACCTTAGCCTTTAGATAATAACTGATTCCTTCTATGCTTTGTGCTAAATGTATGTTAATCCTTGTAAACCAGAAATGTATGTTAACCCTTGTGACAAGAACAGCAGGAACTGTAACCATCTGGAAGATATGCAGTCCTAAACTGTTCAAGGAAAAGTGTTAATTTTAAAAAAATAGTGGGATGATGAGATCTGAGCACCAGTTTATGACCCTATCTGTTTGGATTCTAAACACTGATTAAGAAAGAAACTTAGTAATGGTCATAAGACATGTAGACATTATTAATCAATAGTTGGGGGAAAAGATAAGAAACTATGTTTTATTATTAATACTGGATGGAAACTCTGCTTGAAGGAACAAGCTTTTTGGTGGATATAGTCTGTTCCTTTTAATTCCTTGGTATCAGAATAAAGCTCCTAGCTTCTTTTGTAGAAGTTCTCACTCATAAATGGGTCCTGAACATTTATCACAATGTTACAAGGGAGGCATCCGCAGTGGCAGAACACTGTGGGGGAGGAGGGGAACAAGGGACGGAGGAGGAGGGGGCACATGGCATCACAAAGGGTACCTGATCCTAAACCAAGGGAAGTGAGGATCAGTTGCAGGCCCAAACTTCTGCACGAAGACTACTTATGTACCTAATCCTGACTTGTACCCTACATCTCAGTAATAAAATATAGAGAACAAAACAAAACAAACCTCCTTGCTTCTCCCAGCTCTCTGCCTCTCATAACTGATTGACTGTGAAGGAAGCAGCTAGTTGTTGGAGTGGACTATAACATAATCAGGAGATATTTCTTTTGAATAGATGAAAGCGTAGGTTGAACAGCCTTTCAACTACATTTTTATAAGTCATATACTTAATTTGTATGTTCCAGCTTGCAGAGATGCTTGGTGGCCCCACTAACAAAGCACAACTCAGACACTCACCATCAATCATACACATATCTTTGGGTCTACTTCAGAGCGAGAAATCATCACCTCAAACAGCCTGCTCAGCATCTCCAGTAGTAGGGTCACACCTCCTCCCTCTATCTCTGCATCTGACCATATGCTCACATCCTTTTCAACTCTGGCCAAGAGTTCAAAAAGCTTTCAGAAAACTTACCCTGTAGAGCACTGGTGTGTGCATAATCACCTGCCCATACAAATCGAGGAGCAGTAATTGGAATAAGAAATTTGTATTTAAGTGAACACATTCTCAAATCATTTCACTGTGGGAGTTTCAAAAGTGGCAACCATGTCTCAGTCTCTTCTGTTGCCTCAACACCTAATACTTGGTACAAAAAAGGTGCTGATATTTTTCTGGTGAACTTCTGCTGAAGAAGCAATTACATCACCGTCTGAATAAACACATTTATATGCATCTCAACCCAGGAGTCCAAATGAAAGGCATAGAAGGTCAGGGAGTAGAGACCTAAACGAAATCAGGTACTCGTGACACTTTTATAGCCTTGCCAAGAGGCTAAGAGGAACTAAGTTTTCTTACCTGGGCTTGTTTCTGCATTTCTCCTTTAAGATCATCAAAATATGTGCTTTCTCCATCATATTCTGCATCAAACATCTCCTTCAGTTTTCTCTTCTTATCTAAATGCTTTTTCTTGGCACTTTCCTCTACGTCAGGGTCAATTTCTTCCTTAACTTCCTTCTCTATATCTTCAGCCTTAAATTTCCAGAAGATAAAATTTTGTAAAAGTTTATAGAGATATTTTCTTTAAACATTAAAGAAGATTTTTAAAGTTCTTTTGAGTTGCAAAAAATCTTAGAATCATTATCACTAAAAGAAAATAAAACATAGCCTTTGTCTCTAAATAAAATGCCATTTCCATAAGATAAAGTTTGGCATGTGCAATACCAAACTTAATCTGACTGGCATAATTCCTTAATGCCAAACAGAAATAAAAATAATGCAAGTGTCCTCAACCCAGATATTTCCAGAGACACTGTTCAGAAGAAATATTAGGGAGAACAGGGAACTTATTTTTTAAATGAAATTTAATAATAAAATAATGGCAAAAGGAATAGTGAAGAGGAAGAACCAGGGGCTAAAATGTCCATGGATGAAAAAATCATATAGAATTTGGTAAGTGACTATGGCAAGAAGTAGTAGTAAACATGCAAAGGACCAAGAATAACAAGTAAATAATCTTTTATCTGTCTCCATGTCCTCACACTTTCAGAATGGAATCTAACCATCCAGTCTGTAATCTACACAGATAACAAGTAAGATTTACATTTCTCAACATGGGCCTCTCTTAGAACATACTGACCGAAAAACAAGCTGACAGCCAGCGTGGCAAAGTCGTACCTGAGAATCTGGACCTGATTTTCCTTTGTGCACATCCCCTGTTTCCAGGTCTTCAAAGTCACCGTAGAGCTCCTCTGGGAAAAGAACATCCAAAGGCTCCTCTGTGAATGGGGACTGTGTGGGACAACAGCACCACCCACCCCAATGTGTGTTTTGCATTTCAAACCTTACTGTTCTCATTACTACATATGCCAATTCTAAACTTATGTCTGCTTTTTAAAAAACATTGATAGTATTTCATCATCTGTTTAGGTCAAGTAAATGAACCCAATCCACATACCCACACTATATTTCTTCAGTGGACATTCTATATGAGAGAGACACAGAGGTGGCAGGCATATTCCTGCAGCTAAGTCCCCCAAAACCATCAGTTCAAACAGTGAATAGAAAAGCCCTGGTTTTATACCAGCACACGTGACAAAGAGTAGTGATGTAAGTTCAGCACAACACAATCATGTAGCACATGTAGAGAAAAATCTCAGATTATATAAAGTATAGAATTTAGAGTAAGAGTAGAGCCCAAAACAGTAACAAGTCCATAGAAAGGGCTCATTCATTTCTTTATTCATTTTTTGGAGCTCTGGGTTCAAATATAGGTCGTACTCTTAAAAGAAACAGACAAGTTAAAACTCCTTTGGGAGGGCAACATTTAGAAGATTAAAACATTTTCACATAAGAAAGAGTGAATGGCCAGGTGTGGTGGCTCAGTCTGTAATCCCAGCACTTTGGAAGGCTGAGTGGGAAGACTGCTTGAGGCCAGAAGTTGAAAACCAGCCTGGACAACATAATGAGACCTAGTCTCTACAAAAAAATTTTTTTAATTAACCAGGTGTGGTGGCACAAGCCTGTAGTTTAGCTACTGGAGAGGTTGAGCCAGGAGGATCACTTGAGCCCAGGAGTTCAAAGTTGCAGGGAGCATTATAATTGCACCACTGCACTCCAGCCTGGGTGACAGAGTAAGACACTGTTTCTTAAAAAAACAAAGAGCCAAAAACTAGATAGAAGAGATAATAGATGGAAAACTCCTAGCTCCTATTTGTAATAAAAACCAAAAAAGGATAAACACAAAATAAAATTAACAAGAAATGTGCTGAACTTTATTTAAAAAATAAAATAAGCTTTAATATGCTACCAAAGAACACAAGAATAACACGATCAGCTAACATTTTTAAATGCCTTCTATACCAGGCACAGCTTTAAGTTCACAGCAGCTTTACTTGTAACAGCTAAAAATGGGAAATAATTTTTCACCAGCAGGCAAACAAATAAATCACAGTACATCATACAATGGACTACTTTGCCAAAAAAAAAAAAAAAAAAAGAAATGAAGATGGCAATAGCATGAATGAGTCTCCAAATAATTATGCTGAGTAGTAGTTAAAAACAATACATACTGTATGATCCCATTTATATAAAATTCTTGAGGGCATAACCTACTGAATAATAACAGCACATGGGTGGTTACCTGGTGATGGGAGACAACAGGATGGAGGGGTTACAAAGTGGCATGAGGAAACATTAGGGGTGATGAATTTGTTCATTATTTTGATTGTGGTGATGGTATATTCATAAATGAAAGCTTACCAAATTGTATACTTTGGATAATGTAGTTTACTGAACACCAACTGTACCTTAATAAAACTACTAAAAAAGAAACCCACCAAACTTTTTTTGGAAACAGAAAAGATTCTTAAGTTCTTATGGGAACATAAGCAAGTGAAAATAGAAGAATCCTTTAAAAAGTCCATCAGTAGAACACCGAGAAAGGAACTGGTGAGACAATTTTAATAACCAGTGTCTTAGAACACATGATAATGCTACATGGGGTTTTAAACTATAGTAATGATAAATAAATCAACAGAAATCAATGACGTAAACTAGAAAATTCAGAATACACACACACACACACACACACACATAAAGAATATGACTAAAAGGGTATTTAAATCTGTTAGGAAAAGAACAAATAGTATTGGGAAAAAATTGGTGACCACCTGAAAAAAACTGTATGTTTCTCAACTTACTTCAAACACGTAGAACATAGATTAGGAATTAAATTTGAAAAAACCTGGTTATACCAGGGAAGTAAAAAAAAAAAGTAAAAAATAATTTGAAAAGAAAAAAATATATATATTACATATATACACACATAAACATATATGCTAAACAAAAGCCCTTTTTAAGTACATAAGATAAAAGCCATTTAAGGCAAAACTGATAAATCTAACTTCACTAGGAAAAAAAATTCACATAAAAGAAATACAAATGTAAAATACAAATGTTAAATTGGGGGCAGGGGGGTGCACCACCTCGTATCACAAAAGGCTAATTCTCCTAATATATAAAAAATTCCTACAAATAAGTAAGAAAAAGATGAACAATAGCCTAATAGAAAAATAGGCAAGGCATATGCAAAGACAGTTCATGGAAAAGGAAATACAAGTAACCCTTTAACACATGGAAAGATCCCAAAGATCCAAGATTTTGTTAGCACTGTTTATTAACTGTGACAAATATACTATACGAATGTAACATGGTAACAATAGGGGAAACTGCGTGTGAGGTATTTGGGAATTCTGTATTTTATAACAACTTTTCTGTGAATCTAAAGCTACTCTAAAATGAAGTTTTTGGTTTTTGTTAATTGGCAAAAGACTTGAATGGACATATCACAAAAGAAGGTATTCGAATGGCCAATAAGCACACAAAAACACTCTCAACATTGTTACTTATCAGAAAATGAAAATTAAAACCACAATTAGATACTATTTCGTATCCACCAAAATCGTTAAATCAAAAAAGACTGATGATACCAAATGTTGGTGAAGATGTGAACAACTGAAACTCACCCACTGCTGAAGTACTCTTTGGAAAACTGCTGGGCAGTTTGTTTTGTGGTCACCTCATAGAGACAGGATGGATCTGCCAACCAAAATTTAGTTTGGGTGCTAAGACTGACGACAACATACATGCAGCAAGAAGATTTATGGCTCACATAATGAGGCTTTCTGAGAAGGGCAGAACTGACTTCCTGAGTTAATTCAAATATGGATTGAGATTGTCGAGAGGGAAAGAGAATGGCTTGGGGGCTTTAATGAGTGTTTCAGGTGTGGGGCTTGCGTGAGGGTAGGGGTGAACATAGAAACCTCCTGCTGGTACCAAAAGAGGGAGCTCCTGGGATTTCTTGTCAGCTACCCAGGAGTGGGACAGAAGGGGAAGAGAGAGAGAGGGAGCTTAAAAGCTGTCAGCAGTCAAGCATTAAAGATGGTCAGACTCTCCTAGTTTCTTATAAAGCTGGGCATCCATCTACCTTATGGCCCAGTCATTCCACTCCAAGATTTGTGCCAAGGAGAAACAAAAACTGATTTCCACAAAAATACCTATACACAAATGTTCAGGGCAGCCTTGATCATTATAGCCAAAAACTGGAATCAACCGAACTGGCCATCAAGAGAAAAATGGATAAACAACTATGGCATATCCATGCAACAGAATTCCACTCAGCAATAAGAAGAAACAAACGACAATATGAAAGAACCTCAAAAACATTATGCTTAAGTAATAGAATCCATAGACAAAAGAGAGTATACTTTGTTATGCAATTCCAGGAAAGACAAACCTAACCTATAGTGAAAGAAAACAGATAACTAGTTGCCTTGGGGCTAGTGGTTTTGTGGGGGTGGGAACTGACTGCAAAGGAGCAGGAGGGTCTGCTTTCTGTGGTGACGGAATGTTTTATTTCTTGACTGTAGTATACATGAGCATATAACATCGTCCAAACAGACCAAACTTTATTATTAAAACATGTATTTTATTGTGTACAAAATATATGTCAACAGTTATTAAAAATGAAAACATTATGCTGAAGCAAAGAACCTAGATACTAAAGAATGCAGACTGTCTGCGTACAGTTGTATGAAATCCACAATCAGGCAAAACAGATTTGTGGTGACAGAAATTTGAAAGTGGCTACCCGGGGCAGAGGTTGGGCTGTTGACTGCAAAGGTGCACAGGTAAACTTTTTGGATTGATGAGAATTTTCTTATTCTTGCTTTGGGTGACAGGCACAGGTATATGCAACTGTCAAAATTCATTAAGCTGAACATTTGTCCTCAATTTTTTTTTGAATCAGAGTCTCACTCTGTCACCCAGACTGGAGAGCAGTGGCATGCTCACAGTCACCCCAGCGTTGACCTGCTGGGCTCCAGCGATCCTTCCGCCTCAGCCTTCCAAAGAGCTGGAACTATAGACGTGCACTACCACGCCCAGTTAATTTTTGACTTATTGTAGAGATGAGGTCTTGCCAAGTTGCCCAGGTTGGTCTCAAACCTACAGGTTCAGGCAATCCACTTGCCTCGGCCTCCCAAAGTGCTGGGATTACAGGCTGAGCCACCAAGCCCGGGCAAGTCCTCAACTTTTATAAGAGGCGCTTTCCTTAACAAAAACAACCAAAATTTATTTTGTAATCCCACAACTATGGAATACAAGTAAAAGGAAAAGCCGGATCCCATTAATTTTCTAATCATGAAGAAAATAATAGAACTGGAAAATAAATCCACAAGTTGTGGATCTAATAGATAATTTGCAAATTTAACATTAAAAAATTAGAGGAACAAATACACAATGGAATATTACACAGCCATAAAGAAGAACAAAATATGAACTTTGCAGCAACCTGAATGGACTTAGAGTCTATAATACTGAGTGATCTTTCACAGAAACAGAGAACTGAGTATCACATGTTCTCACTCATAGGTGGGCCTTGAACAACTATAGTAATACTATAAGAAAAGGATTGACAGTAGCGGGAAACTGCGGGGGAGGGGGTGGGATTGGCAGTAGTGGGAATCTGCCCGGGGAAGGGGAGGCACACCTCATCAACAAGGGTACCTGTACAATGAATATTTGTATGCTTAACCCTGAATTGTACCCTACAACTTTAAAATTAAAAATTTAAAAGTTAAAAAATAAATAAAAAATAAAATAAAATAAAATACCTCTGCTACGGGCTAAAAAAAAAATTAGAGGAACAAAATTGGGAATAAGAGGGTACATAACAGATGAGAGTTTTAAATTCTATAATAAATTCAAAATTTCAGTAAAACAGTTTATGAAAATAATATTATGAATAACTCATGAAAATGTTAAAATATAAACAAAAAAACTATAAGTACCACCACAAACAAAACCAACCAAGGAGTTTCAGGAGAAACTGAAAATGTTATCTAAGATTACCTCTAAGAAAACCTTCTAGATACACACACATGCATATTTGCCCGAAATGTTTAACCTGAATTTAATCAAGTCTTCAATCCTAATATGCAGTTTATTGAAGTTTGGGGAAACAGAGGAAGAACATGTTAAGTGAAACAACAAGGAAACAAAGACTCAGAATGAGGAACATTTTCTCTTCCAAAAGTCAACTGAAAAATGGGCAAAGGGCACAAATAAGCAATTTACCAAAGAAATGCCACAGCCTTAGATAAATATTCTCATTTATGAGTACTCGGAGAAATGCTCTTACAAATATAAGGAAAACTCATTTTTCAATTGGCAAAAATAAATAAATAAATAATGTTATGCACAGTACTCAATGTTGAATGAAAGCAGTAACATGTAAGTACTAAGATGTACTGCTTGCAGGGACATAAATAAAAACCTTCTAAAAAACTAGTTGGCAATTGCAATCAATAACTCAATTCTAACACTTATGAACCTATCTTATTAAAATTAAAAATGTGACCAACAATTATTTCAAGGTCCTTCAGCATGGAGTTCTTTATAATTTGGACGAAGTACAAAACTGCTTAAATGTCAAATAACAGAACTGTGACTTGAATTACAGTATGATATTTATTTATTTAATTTTTTTGAGTTGGAGTCTCACTCTGTCGCCCAGACTGGAGTGCAGTGGTACACTTCTGGCCACCACAGCCTTGACCTGCTGGGCTCCAGCAATCCTTCCGCCTCAGCCTTCCAAGTAGCTGGAACTACAGGCGTGCGCTACCTCGCCCGGCTGATTTTTTATTTATTGTAGAGATGAGGTCTCGCCTGCCCAGGCGGGTCTCGAACCCGCAGGCTCAGGCAATCCACTCACCTCAGGCTCCCAAAGCATGGGATTACAGGCTGAGCCACCGAGCCCGGCTACAGTATGATATTTAAATCATAAAAATGAAATCTTTGAAAAAATTTCATAACAAAATTATGTAAAGTATGACTATAACTAAAGAAGTCTATACAAATACAGTTAAATGATTAGAAGAAAATATTTCAAAAAGTTAACAAAGGTTTTTTTATAGGTGGAATTCTGGTATAATACGCACTTTTTATTCTAAGTTTTTCACAGTGCACATTACCTTTATCATCAAAAGAAAAATTTGTGTGCACTGTTCACACATACCAAATCTAATGCTGATAAAACTTACAGAAAGCTTCTCACTTTTCTTTAAGGTTCATATCTAATAAATCAGTTAGCCAAGGGGACAAAATAAGATTATGAAAGGAAAAACCAGATTATTACCCACAACTCCTGTCAGAGTTTCCCAAAGCATTTCACAATCTACTATTATTTTCAATTTGACTATTATTTAAGATATGAAAGAAAATAAAGGATAGAGAAGCCAATCTCCTCTGAAGAATGCAGCACTTCACTTACCATCTTCTGCTAAGATCTTGGCTGCATCTTTATCTTCTTCCCACTTCCCAGTCACGAAGCAATCTTTGATACTGTTCATAACCTTACATGGAAAAATTAGCACTTAGTTGACATGCTCCAATCACTCAACAAAATAACTGCTATTAAGAAATGGTAGTAGGTAACAACTTGCCTTTAAATACTTCTCAAGACACTTTCATGGATATGCTTATATCAATTGGGCCTAAGAAATAACTTTGTTTTTGTGATGTAGACATTATAACCATAGGATAAAATATATCAACATTAGGGAAAGCACTTACTAGTTCAGTGACCTCATAAGTAAATACAACAGATATTTACTAATTCAATTAATTTTCCCCAGCAGGTCAAGGCTGTGGTGGCCGGGAGCGGCCACTGCACTCCAGTCTGGGTGACGGAGTGAGACTCCAACTCAAAAAAAAAATTAAAAAAAAATTTTTTTCAAGGTTTCTTAAGGTTTTTATGGTAATGCAGTAAGAGTATTTGACAAAGATGGTCTTGCTGTATGTTAATCCAAGCTTATTTTGTCTGTTTGAAAACTTAATTCCTATAGAATGGGAAAAGCTATTTGCAAATCATGTATCTGATAAGGGACTTACATCTAGAATATATAAACAACTCATATAACCATATAACCCAATTTTTTAAACAGGCAAACAATATGAAGACATTTCTTCAAAGAGTATATACAAATGGCCAATAAGCACATAAAAAGATGTCCATCAGAAAAATGCAAATCAATACCACAATGAGATACTACTTTACACACATTTGAATGGCTATAATCAAAAAAAATAGACAATAACAACTGTCAGTGAGGATATGGAGAATTAGAACCCACATACACTGCTGGTGGGTATATAAAACAATACAGTCAATTTTGAAAAGAGAAATGAGAGCATATGAGGAAAAAAACTTTTAACTGTTTTCAGTAATCATATTATTCTGATATTGTTTTGTGGGTAACACAAGTTAAAGCAAATTAGTAATTATATGATTTTCCAATTTCATCATCTCCAGATTTGACCAGAGAATGATTTTCCAGGGGAAGAATAAATACAGATATAAGATACAATCCTAAATGTGAACTGGAAATATCTCTATAAATTCCCCTAGTTCTGGTCACTGAGAAGACTCAGAAACAATGCCCAATTCATAGCAATAAGCATTCCTATGCCTAGATTATAATACTGAAATACCCTTTTCTACTAAAGAAATCAGGACTTCTTATGGTTAAATTCTAACTCTGGCATTAAAAATGTACAAGATGATGTTAGGCACTTTATCACATCACAGAGCAAAGAAGTCATCAAGGATGACTAAGATCATGTTAAAAGGACTCAGGAGACAACGTGAAGAGAATCCTAAGGGCCATAGATGGGATAAATACGAGCATCAATATAGATAACAGATGCAACAGAATGAAACACATCAACTATATATATATATATATATATATTTTTTTTTTTTTTTTTTTTTTTTTGAGTTGGAGTCTCACTCTGTCGCCCAGACTGGAGTGCAGTGGCCGCTCCCGGACATCGCAGCCTCGACCTGCTCCGCCTCAGCCTTACAAGTAGCTGGAACTTCAGGCGCGCGCTACCACGCCCGGCTAATTTTTTTTTGATTTATTGTAGAGATGAAGTCTCGCTTGCCCAGGCAGGTCTCGAACCCGTGGGCTCAGGCAATCCACTCACCTCAGCCTCCCAAAGGCGCGGGATTACAGGCTGAGCCACCGAGCCCGGCTACATCAACTATATTTAAATCCATGACTTAATAATGATACTAAAAAAAAAAAAAAATCACCTTTGGAGAATCATTCCAAAAATTGATTTTAAAAAAATCAAGCATTTATCCCGTTTATGTGGAATTGGGTAGATGAGGAGAAGTTTCTCTTTACAGAAGTATTCCAGCTAGTAAATAAAGAGAAATGATTGAATAGATCACCATTCTACATTCTTAAGAAATGAATGGTTCTAGGCATTTAGCATCAACAACTACTAACACCACAAAAAGAGACAACTAGACTTTATATGCCTCCTAATGACAAGACAATACCACTTAGGAAGCAGTGTTACCAAAAGATAAAAATCAAATTTAAATTCTATCAAATTTCTAGATGTTCTGTCCATAGGGTAACTACAGCCACATGGTTATTTAAATTAATCTTAACTCAATTAAAATTAAACTTAAATAAAATTAAAAATTTAATTATTCGGTCTCACAAACCACATTTAAAGTGCTCAACAGCCACAAGTAGCCACATTGGACAACTCATATATACAACATTTCCATCATCAGAGAAAGTTCTATTAGTACTGTTGCATACCAATTTATTAAAAAACAGAAGAGGACCTGATAAACTGCACACAGGGAAGCAAAGCAATCCACAAAATCCAGAATATAAAAAACTCTACATATCAACTATACTTGGCTTCTTCAATAAAATGCAACAACAAAAAAATACAAAATGTGGGGGAAAGCAGGATTGTTGACTGAGAAATTTAAAAGGTAGAGTGAAAAATAATAAAAACCAAGTAAAAGTAAACTATGATGCTTAGTGATGCGAACTTTGAGGACAAAATTATGAAGAAATGGAAATGATCACCATCAGAGTCCTTCTGCAGGAAAGAAGGGGCCTGTGGCTACTATGGCTAGGGTGGCCACATACAGCACTGCTGGGTAGCAGCAAAGCTTGATTTCATGGCCCGAGTAATGGTTTGATTTCTTGATTTCTTCCTGAAGGGGAATTCACCTTCTAGCAATTCATTAAGTTAAGCAATTGTTTTTATAAGGCTTTTCTACATCTGTATTAAATTTTGCCATTAAAGAAATGACTAAATAAAATCTCATAAAGTGTGTAAAGTGATACCACTTTACAGATATTACATAGGTAATATGATAATGATTCCGCCTCTCTGAGGAATGACATCTAAAGCTAAACTGAATAACCAAAGCCAGCAGTCAGAAGATCAGAACAACATTCCAGAAAAGTAGAGGGGGGAAAGGTCTAAGATGGGATTAAGCCTTGGCAAGTTTGAGAACTGAATGAATTCTAGTATGACTAGAAAGTGGTGAGCTGGGAGAACATTTACAGGTGTCACAGATTTGTTTGCTTACAAACAGTGGAAGCTATACATGTTAGCTCGGGGACAACAGGTATATCCTACTTATAAGACACAAAATGTATTTCAAATGTATAAAAATGTATGACATTTCGAAATAAAGACTGACACTACTATCCACACTAAGTTGAACTTTTCCTCCATAACACATGTACATGGTCTAACTAAACTAAGAACATGTTACTGCTCAGAATGCATGAACTATTCACTGCAATAACTGGAAAAATAACCTGTTATCATATACTAATACGAAGCCAATAACAGGCAAGCAATATCAAAATCAATCTTCTTCTAGAACAATTCCCTAATTTTTTCATAAGTCAAACATACTATTTAGTCTTACCTCTTCTAAATCCCAATCATGTGGTGCCTCCACAAGAAATCTGGAGCAGTCCAAAGAATCAGCCTTGTGCTTACACTGTCTGTCAGGCTGGTTGACACGAAACAGCCCTCCAAGTTCTTCTTGGGTATCACCATCTTCTTCTTCATTATCCTCTGTCACTAAAGAGACCATCATCATGGCAAAGTGAGAATACAAACTAGAGGCCTAGAGGACAGGCCTAGAAGACTCATCATGTTCAACCACTTAGGCCATGCATCTTAGAACTAAGGGACTGAGGGCCTGTTTGTGGTAGGTATGGTGATGGCCCTGAATAAGTTAGCCACCAAAAGAACAAGTCAACCAAGACGAAGAAAACAACTGCTAGACATATTTGGAGTACTCCTGTCCTTCTGCAGGGCAGCAGCCAAGAGTTCACTGAGGAGTGAAATATGGGGGTTGAGGGAAGAAAGGGACATTTAAAGGCAGACCTTTACATTATTTTAGAAAAGTTTCTTTGAAGAATGTTGCATCTCTAATCACTAAGTGTACTAAGGCAAAACCTGAATGAAAATCAGTATACAACAGTCCCACTCAATACTCCTAGCCCAAATGACTAATCATGTGGCCTTGATCTAATTCGTCTAGTAACTGAGTAGCACAATACAAAGCTCACCACTTTATATTTATTTTTACATTACTTTTTCCAAAAGAAAATAAATATATACAAAGTTTTAAAAACATAAAGTAGGAGTAGGGCAAAAGAGAACAGAATGAGAATGAATTACACAGGGTTCTCATTCTCAGCAAGAAAAAAACAAAGATTTTGACAGAAAGAAATATTTTCCTGGCAGTAAATTCTACAAAAAAATTATCATAAAGGACTTTTAAATAGGGGTTATGACATGCTGTGATGAACAGTGTTGGCACCAATAGTTTCTGGCAGACCCATAAATCTATTTCATATGGCCAATTGCGGTCCTCTTGAGCTGATAATTAAAAACATCTGCCAAATGTGAAATATGACAGACAGGAATTGTGAATGTCAAAAGTACCAGCCCAATCCTCCAACCAATTCACTTATCCCCTTTTCTGAAAAAAAAAAAAAAAAATCTAAAAAACTAAAACATTTCTAACTTTGAACCAGAGCCTTTACCTGTCCCATAAATAAGCTTTCGGAGGTTTGGAGCTGCTTGTTGCTGCCTGAGAAAGGCTTCGGCTGCCTTCCTGGAAAGATCTTCCTTCCACTTGAAGGCACCTGAAATGACCAATGTCATCCTCCAGTTAGGTCCTTTTATTTCTGCTTCAAGATCCATTCATAATGCAACATTTGAACAGTTAACAAAATCTTCAAAACAGCAGACCCCTAAATGAAGACGTTCCATTTATAGCAACATTTTGAGTGCCAAGTTTACAGCAACATTAAATTTAAGCATACCTGAGGTTTCTGTGGAACAATTATTTTCTTCCTTGTAATCTTCTTCCTCTTTGAGTAAATCTTCTATATCACTGGTCTCATCAATTAAGTTTTCTTCTGAACCCAGTTTCTGACCACTGCCCACTTGAGAAAGCTTTGGAAGCTTTCCCCTAATATCCTCTTCATCTTCTGCGTCCTCTTCCTCTGAACTGAGCAAGGTGCTTTCTTCAGATTCATCTTCAGATGCAAATGCTTCTTCAGCTGTGCAATGGCCAGAATCGGAAGTGGTAAGAGCCACTTTTTTCATCAGCAAAGATTTCTCCAAATTTACATGGTCACTCCGATCAGCTGGAGATAGTCCTACTTTGCCACCTTTTCCAACAGCCTTTGATTCTAAAATGCCCCCCTCTCCTTCTACAGTGGAGTCCTCTTCTTCACTGCTTTCATCAGCTTCTTCCACTTCGTCTTCTGAGCTCTTTTCAAGATCATCATCACTATCAGCAAATGCTGGCATATCCATCTCACTGTCTTCTTCTAGCTCCTCAAGTTTCTGCCGTTTGACACCTTTAACAGTCATATTCTTATTAGTCATTTCAGTATCTTCCTCCTCGTCTGTTTTGTCACCACTAGAGTCATTTTCCAACCTGTCATCTTCAGACATTTCATCATCATCTTCATTGTCACTGTCTCCAGACTCCTCTTCCATATCTCCAAAAATAGCCTTTCGACGCACTCGACCAGTTTTCAAATCCATTTGTTTTTCCTCCTTTGGCATCCACAACCTATATTACCAGGAAAATGCAAAATAATTATTTGTACAATAATTGGCTAATACAGAAACAGCAACATAATTAATAAAAATAAAAAGAAGGCTGGGCTTGGTGGCTCAGCCTGTAGTCCCGTGCTTTGGGAGTCCGAGGTGAGTGGATTGTCTGAGCCCGCAGGTTCGAGACCCGCCTGGGCAACTTGATGAGACCTCATCGCTACAATAAAATAAAAAATTAGCCAGGCGTGGTTGCGTGCTTGTAGTTCCAGCTACTTGGAAGGCTGTGGCGGAAGGATCGCCGGAGCCCAGCAGGTCGAGGCTACGGTGTCCGGGAGAGGCCACTGCACTCCAGTCTGGGCGACAGAATGAGACTCCAACTCGAAAAATTAGAAAAATTAAAAAAAAGAAAAAGAAACAGAAAATTTCAAGGAATTAGGTTTAGGATAACACAGCACAGAAAAAAATGATCTACTAAACACTGGAACAGTAAATAAGCAAATTCACACATAGTTCCCTAATACTACATTTCAAAGGAACTTATAAAGAGAATAAAGAAATAACTTTAGAAAAAAATTTTTCTAATTTTAGAAAAAAACTGCTTAAAAGGGAAGTTAGTCTCTTTGCAGACCTTTTGGAAGGCTGATTAATTTCCAAGCTGGGAATACACAATCCTTAAGGGAAACAGGTAACTCCAGGCCCAAAACAGGAAAAGGAAAAATTAAGCCTGGATCATCTTAGAAAGCAAGAAGTGTTCAAAGACTACAGGGACATGCTGAAAGGACACAGGAGACAGGCTGAGGGCTCCCACTGCTGAAAGGACACAGGAGACAGGCTGAGGGCTCCCACAGCCAAGTCTGGGACAATGCAGGCATCAGAAAAAATAATGATAGTGATAAGAAAATAACACAGATTAAAACATAAGCCCATTAATGAGCAGTGATATTGAAATAAAGGAGAAATTGAAAGCTCTTTGTTTAAAAATGCTAGCTAACAAATGCAGAAGAAATGAGAGATTAAGAAAATCACCATTTCAAAGTCCTGAATGCTATAACTGATACAGAAGAATCATTAAGATGCTAAAACGGCATTACCCATTGAAGGCAAGATGGCGTTGGACCTGGTAACAGTGAGAGACTCTCTGCATGGGTGAGTGCACACAAAAAGTAATCTGCGTTTGTGTGTGTGTGTGTGCAAGTGAGTGAGCAAATGTCCAAATGAGGGGAGACACAGGACCAGGTACTCAGGGCCCCCTGTAGAAACTAGCACAATCCGCTGCTGCTCTGAATTCAGCACCCGCTGCACACAGAAGGATCCACCATCCCTGGGGAATCTCTCAGGAAAAGGCAGAAGAGATCAGCTGGCACCTGGCCCACACCACCTGAGGCAACAGGCCAGGCACAGGCAGCAGGGACCATGGAATAAACGCCGAAAGGAATTCTGGAGTTGAGCCCCACTGGAGGACAAAACCACAGACCACCGCCATTTTCTGTCCTGGGACTGGGAAGAGACCTGCTTTATCTTGCCCAATTCAGAGTTGCCTGTACCCTGAGCAGCCTGCATCCTGAGACCAAGGGGTGATCTCTATACCCCTCTGAAATCAACCATCATTTGCCCAGAGAGGATACTTAAGTGCACAATACCTGAGAGATAGATGCCATATCCCCACACTGGACCAAACACAGAAGCATATCAATCAGAGCAGGAGACCTAGTGGCAGACAATTTGGGAGCTTTTCCCAGGAAAATCTGCTGAAGCAAGCTGAACACTGGTAGTGAGGGCTGTGGAGGGAACACAGGGAGGGAGGCTGAACAGATTCCCAAGGAAGCAGTGGGGAGAGCCCACCTCAAGCCTGGAGAGGGCTTCAGAGCCCTGCTACCAGGTTCCTGAGGTCCAGAGACTGATAACTGCTGGGAAAGGACCTCCCAGCAGAGAAACTGAGCAGAGAAGTGCTAACACCTGGACAGAGAAGTGCTCCAAGGCGGCCTCTGTGGAACAGCAGAACTGCATCTTGAGACCATGCACTGATCTCTGCGTTGCGTTGGGACTGCTCTTTGTGACTTGAGAGAACATTTCCTCCAGTGCACAAGCCCTGGCAGGTAACAACATATACAGAACCCCAGATGAACCACCCTCCACCCTGAGTCAGCTGATGGGCAATAGATGCAGACAGCGAACTGACCGAGAAGGAGGCTGGTGGTGGTACTGGTTTGTCTGTTTGATTATCTCATTTGGTTGCTTTGTTTGTTGGTTTTCTCTTTTCTTTCCTTCTATTTCTCTTTCTTTGTTCTTTCTCTGGTTTTTTTTTTTTTTTTTTTTTTTTTTGCATGTTTTTTCTTTTTCTTTTTCTATTTGGCTTTCTTCTTTTCCTTTCTCCTCCTTTCCCTTTTTTGCCTCCTTCTTCTCTCTCTTTTCCTTCTTATATGCTGTATTGGGCTCAGGGGCTAAGCAAGCATACCCACTGTAAGGTCATATGGTGCAGAGATGCAGAATGAGTCCCAGTTGGCCTATTCACCAGACAGCAAACATTATAACCTGCCAATAGGTTCTGAATCCTTGCAGCTCCCCCTCCTCCCCTAGTAAGTACTCAAAATTGTAAAGAGACAGCACAACACCCCATTCCTACTTCATAATTGAACAAACTCACAGCCCCAGCTCAAGGAAGGACAAAAGGTAGAGCAAATATCAGAAGTGACTGCTTCTCCATTTTCCACTGAGCAACAAAATTAAAGAGAAATATATGAGAACTGCTACAAAGAAAAACCAACGAAGAACTGCTGGCAACCAGAGTCCCAGCAAAGAGTCAGTGCTAGAAACAACAACTACTGGGCCAAAAACAATGGCTATCTCCGAGAACAACAGTACCCAGAAGGTACTTACAGAGATCTGAGAATCGTTGGATAGAATGAATAAAAATCAAGAAATGTTAAGGGCTAAAACTAAATGAAATTATAGCAGCCTTGGACAAACTCAAGAAAGTGTACTTAGAAATAACAGAAATAAAGAATTCCGTCCAAGAAATAAATGACAAACTGACAAGCATGGGAAGCAGAACTGACAAAGCAGAAGACAGAATCTCAGAGCTGTAAGACCAAAATATGGAATTAACCCAATCTATTAAAAATATAAGCCGGGCTTGGTGGCTCAGCCTGTAATCCCACGCTTTGGGAGGCCGAGGTGAGTGGATTGCCTGAGCCCATGAGTTCGAGACCCGCCTGGGCAACTTGGTGAGACCTCATCTCTACAATAAATCAAAAAATTAGTCGGGCGTGGTAGCGCGCACCTGTAATTCCAGCTACTTGGAAGGCTGAGGCGGAAGGATCGCCGGAGCCAGAGCCCAGCAGGTCGAGGCTGCAGTGGCCGGGAGTGCAGTGGACTCCACTGCACTCCAGTCTGGGCGACAGAGTGAGACTCCAACACACACAATATATATACATAGAAAAAAATTTAAGAAGAAACTCTCCAAGATGAGTGATTTTATCAAGAAACCAAACCCTCGCCTGATTGGAATACCTGAAATAGGAAGAGAAATAGAGGATACCCTAGAACAAACATTCCATGAGGTCATTCGAGAAAGCCTCCCTCATGTGGCCAGAGAGACAAGTATACAAACACAAGAGATTCAAAGAATCCTTGTAAGATGCCTTATAAGAAGACCAACACCTAGACACATAGTAATACGCCTACACAAAGTAGGTATAAGAGAAGAAATCCTAAAGGCAGCAAGGAAAAAAGGTCAGACTAACATACTGAGGGAGACCAGTCAGAATTGCTGCAGACTTGTCTGCAGAAACACTACAGACCAGAAGGAATTGGCCTCAATCTTTAATGTTCTCAGAGAAAAACAATTTCATCAAGAATTTCCTACCCAGTCAGCTAAGCTTCATCAGTGAGGGCAAATTAAAATCCCTCCCAGACATCCAGTCCCTAAGAGAATATACTGCTCTGAGACCAGCTCTACAGGAGATGCTTTAGAAGGTGTTGTGCACAGAAGAAAAAAGAAACAAAAGAAAGACCATATACTTCATAAGATTACAAACAAACAGAAGCAACAGAACATACAACATACCCGCAAAATAAAAACACATATATATATGAACACAAAAGGTAAATGAAAAAAAACAGCCTTATCAGAGTATTATGACAGGGACAAACTCTCACATTTCAATAATCAGCCTAAATGTGGATGGACTTAATGTACCACTGGAAAGACATAAAATGGAACACTGGATTAAAAAACATGACCCAGTAATTTAGTGTCTCCAGAAACTCATCTCCCCACAAAGGACGCAGAGAAACCCAAAGTTAGAGGATGGAAAACAAATTTCCAGGTGAATGGATCACAAAAGAAGGCAGGAGTTGCAATCTAAATGTCAGACAAAAAAAACCCTTTAAGTTATCAAAAATTTAAAAAGGAAGGACACTATGTAATGGTAAAAGGTTCAATCCATCAACAAGAAATATCCATCTTAAACACACATGCACCCAACATAGGAGCACCAGTTTTTATAAAGCAGCTACTGAGTAAACTAAAAAAGAGATATTGACTATAATACTATCATAGCTGGAGTCTTAAATACCCTGCTAACAACCCTGGACAGAACAAGGCAGAAGATCAACAAAGAGATCCGGAACCTCAACTTGACACTTGACCAAATGAACTTAGTATATGCCTACAGAACACTCCACCCAAGAATAACAGAATATACATTCTACTCATTACCACATGGAACGCATTCCAAGATCAATTACATCCTTGGCCATAAATCGAGCATAAACAATTTCACAATATTGAAATAGTGCCATGCCCCTTCTCAGACCACAGTGGAATAAAAATAAATATCACCACCAACAAAATTCTCCTAAACCCAAAAAGACATGGACACTAAACAGCATGATGCTGAACAACTCCTGGGTCAAAAAAGAAGCCCAAACAGAAATGAAAAGATACCTGGAAACAAATGAAAACAAAAAACATCTTAACAAAACCTTTTGGAAGCCACGAAAGCAGTACTAAGAGGGAAATTTTTTTCTCTATGAACATACATCAAGAAAATAGAGAATAAGTCAACAGTTTAACAAATCACTTAAGGGAGCTGGAAAGGCAAGACCACTAAAACCCTAACTTCAGCAGAAAAATCCAGAACACCAAAGTAAAAGTTAAAATATGGGACACAGAAGACAAAAATACCATAGGAAAAAAAATCAATGAAACAAAAAGCTGGTTCTTTGAAAGGATAAACAAGATTGATGGACCCCTAGCCAGAATGATCAAGAAAAAGAGAGAAAAGGCCCAAATAAACACAATCAGAAATGCAAAAGATCAAGTCACAACTGACCCTGAAGAAATACAAGATTTGCACACCTGTATGGAAACAAGTTTGAAAACCTAAATGAAATGGAGGACTTTCTGACAACACACAACCTCCCAAGGTTGAAACGAGAAGAAATTGAGATCCTAAATAGTCCAATAACAACTCAGGACTGACTCTGTCATAAGAAAACTACCTACAAAAAAAAGTCCTGGACCAGATGGCTTTCCAGTGGAATTCTATAAAACATACAAGGAGGAGCTAATACCAATTCTATTGAAAGTATTCCAGGCAATCGAGAAAGATGGAACACTCTCCAAATCATTTTATGAAGCTAACATCACACTGATACCCAAACCGGGTAAAGATCCAACTAAGAAACAGAACTACAGATCAATATCCCTGATGAACACAGATGCAAAAATCTAGCAAATCAGATCCAACAACACATCTCAAAAATCATCCATCATGACCAAATAGACTTCATCCCCAGGATGCAGGGTTGGTTCAACATCCACAAGATCATAAAGGTAATTAAATACATCAACAGATGTAAAAACAAGAACCACATGACTATATCATCAGATGCAGAAAAAGCTTTTGATAAATTCCAGCATCCCTCTTTGATAAAAACCCTTGAACACCCAGGCATAGAGGGAACATACCTCAAAATAGTAAGAGCCATCTATTATAAACCCACAGCCAACATATTGCTAAACAGACAGAAATTGGAAGCACTTCCCCTGAAAATCAGAACAAGACAAGGCTGCCCACTCTCACCTCTCCTGTTCAACATATTTTTGGAAGTCCTAGCTAGAGAAATCAGACAAGAGAAAGAAATCATGGGTATCCAAATAGGAAAATAAGAAGTCAAGTTATCCTTCTTTGCTGACGATATGATCCTATACCTTGAAAATCTCAGAGAATCTGTCAAAAACCTCCTTGCATTGATAAAGGACTTTGGCAAAGTCCTTAGGTACAAAATAAACACTCAAAAGACAGTCGCATTCCTATACACCAACAACAAGCAGGCAGAGAACCAAATAAAAAGCACAATCTCATTCACAATAGCCACACAAAAAATGAAATCCCTTGGCATCTTCCTAACCAGAGAAGTGAAAGACCTTTACCATGAAAACTACAAAACACTGCTCAAAGGAGTCAAAGATGACACAAACAAATGGAAAAATATTTCATGCTTATGAACTGGAAGAATCAACATTGTTAAGATGTCCATCCTACCAAAGGCAATCCAGATTCAATGCAATACCCATTAAATTACAAACATCATTTTTCTCAGACCTGGAAACAATACTGAAATTCACATGGAAACATAATGACCACTAATAGCCAAAACAATCCTTAGCAAAAGAAACAAAGTGGGAGGTAAACTTTATTATAAGGTTACAACAATCAAAACAACTTGGTATTGGTACAAAAACAGGCATATAGATCAGTGGAACAGAATAGAGATTCAGGAAGCAAAACCTCAATTTCTCAACTAACTCATCTTCAACAAAGTCTCCAACAACTGGCGAGAGGAGAACCAATTCAGTAAATGGTGCTGGGAAAACTGGCTGATCATGTGCAAAAGAATGAAACAGGACACCTCCCTAGCACCATACATAAAAAAAAAAAAAACTCCAGATGGATCAAAGACCTAAACGTAAAACCTCAAACATTAAGAATCTTAAAAAACACAGGAGACACCCTTATGGAAAATGGAACTGGCAACCAATTCCTTATCAAAACCCTAAAGCCCACACCAAAAAAGACTGACAAGTGGGACCTTATCAAACTGACAAGCTTCTGCAAAGCAAAAAGAAATCATCAAGAGAGCAGGGAGACAGTCCACAGAATGGGAAAAAATATTTGCCAACTGCATATCTGACAAAAGCCTAACATCCAGGATCTACAAGAAACTCAAACATGCCGAAAGGAAAAAAACTAACAGCCCCATTAAAAAGTGGGCAAAAAACATGAAGGTATCACATGAAGATATACGGGCAGCCAAAAGACACATGAAAAAATGCTCAGCTTCACTTACATCAGAGAAATGCAAATCAAAACCACATTGAAACATCACCTAACTCAGGTAAGGATAGCCATCATTAATAAAACAAAAAAAACCAACAAAAGCAGATGCTGGCAAGGATGTGGAGAAAAGGGAGCGGTTCTACACTGTTGGTGGGAATGCAAACTAGTTCTATCTCTATGGAAAACATTGTGGCGATTTCTAGAAGAACTGGAAATTGACCCTCCATATGATCCAGCAATCCTCCTCCTAGGAATATACTCAGAGGAACTCAATTCATTCTACAAAAAAGATACCTACACACACATTTATTGCAGCACTATTTATAATAGCAAAAACATGGAACCAACTGTGCTGCCCATCGAAACAGGACTAGATATAGTGTGGTACATATACATGATGTGGTACACATACATGATGGAATACTATGCAGTCACAAAGAAGAACAAAATTATGTACTTCACAGCAACTTTGATGGATTTAGTCTATCATACTCAGTAATCTATCACAGAAACAAAGAACTGAGTACCACATGTTCTTACTCATAAGTGGACCCTGAACATTTACCATAATGTAATCAGAAAGGGATTGGCAGTAGTGGGACACTGCTGGGGTGGGGGCATACTTCATTAATAAGGGTACCTGATCTCAAACCAGGTGAAGTGAAGTGGATATGAAAGGAGGCCCAAACTTTACCTGTACAACGACCACTTGTATACCTAATTCTGAATTGTACCCCATATCTTTAAATTAAAAAAAAAAAGATGCTAAAACCACAAAACAACAAGATGAAATAAAAACTATATAAAGATATTTAAGGTAGCACTATATGTAAAATTATGAAAACATCAATTAGAAAAACTAAAAATTGTACCATAAGAGAATGGGTAAGTTAGAATAATAACAAAATGATGATTACATAGACTGTATAGAAAAAGGAAATGAATAAAATTTTACATGCATTATAACTATGTTAGAAAAGAGTATCCATGTACATAAGGATGACTAGAGGAATATGTAAAAATGAAAATAGCTAATAACAATATATTATAATAATGGTGATCTTTTAGTGAATACTTCTTATCTGTCAGGCCTTAAGCTAAGTGGTTTATGCACATTATAACAAATTATATACAAGAAAATCTCAGTCATTTTCAGATTGATTTCTACTGGGAATCATAAATCAATATAACAAACCAATGTTTCACAAATACTATGTATAAAGTTATACAAATTCCCAACCCACACTGAAAAACAATTCCTATAAGCCATATATCAGTAGAAACCTCCCCACAGAATAACTACAAAATAATCTAAGTAAAACTTTCAGGACAAGACATGTGGCTTCTGAACAGTCACCTAAATAAGCTCCCTGATTCTCCTCTAGTATTTTTGCCACCAAAAGAAAGCCAAGTGGCCTCAGGTCTCCTAAGAAACAAAAGACAACCTATGGAAAAGATTTTATGGTATTTGAAGAATATTTTGGGTCTGCTTGAAAAATGAATCCTGTATTTTGCCTTGAGAAAATACTCCCATGTAATGTTATATAAGTGAAGTACCCTCAGAAACACATACAGATAAAAAGCAAAACAACCTGGAATGAATCCCGCTAAAATGTGTTATAATTACTAAATTATGGTTGATATAATTTCTGTAATATAGTAGTTTTTAAATTAAAAATAGAAAAAAGCAGACTTACCCCTGGTTATCTATATCATCTGACCCCAGTGGTTTGGAGTCTGAAAAAAGTGTCACTCGACTTGAAGCCATCTTGGCATCAATGGTGGAATGGGTGGAGATAAGACTCTGGACCAGCTCATGAGTGGGCCCCATCTCATCCTGCCAAGGCCACCAAGAAAGGGCAAATAAGGAAAGCACAAGGATTCTAGAGAGACATTGGTTTCAACCAGTTTCTCAAAATTCTCCTAAATATAGTTCCTGAGAACCTGTTTTGCTTCCAAGAGAAGAAATTTCTTACAACAAAGCTTGAAACTGATCCCCACCTTCATTAAACTCTTCCAAGGTTTAGAGTATATACCTGATAACCTAAATACTTAGCTAGAAAAACCTTAGGTCTTAATACTACAGAAATGCTAGCTTTTCTAGCAATTAAAAGGCTATTTTAACACAATAAAATTCCATTTCAGAACTAAGAAATAAAGACCTGAAGTTCATTTTAAAAAACAGAATGAGAAGACTATTTTGAATGAGAAAAAGACCAACAAGAGCTAGAAAACACACTGATTTTGTATAAAGAGGAATGGGTCACAGGAGCACCACTGGTCACATGCCCATGCTAAGGCCATGGATCAGGGAGGCGTGGAGCACAGGACTCTTACTTTCTGCTTGGTACAATGAAGTATTCTCTATATTCTGTACATTTCCAATATCCATTTTGGTCTTTAATATAAATAAAGATAAAGCATCTCAATAAATAAAGGCTGAACACATTACTTTCTGTGATTTAAAAATATATACATTTGGAAAGAATAATGAGTGTTCAGAACAAAGATTCCCATCTCACCGATTCCTGAAAACCGTGGCTACCACCAAGATCAACATAGACAGCATCTTTGTCATACAGCACACCCCCAACTCCAGAGAGAGGCGCATAAACCAGCTTCTCCTTCTCATTTAAACCACGCTTCTTTTGATGTTCAGGAAGAGCACAGGGGTCTGGGAGGAAACTGACATCGCTCACAGCAAAATCTCCTACACCTGGAAGACAGAACCCAGGAAGCTTCAGCTGATAAGACATCAACAAGTAGCACTGTGGGGGGCCAACCTGATGCCAAATATATGTATGATAATGGTCAGGGGAGTGGAAGGGGGAAGCAGCTTAGCCTACAGACCTGGGAAGCCCCAGAGAAGGGGAAAAGCCTTTTTGACAGCATTTGCCTTCTAGCTTCTCCTGTGCTCTGGGTGACCTTAAGCTGGTCCCTTCCACCTTTTAGTTTGAGGGTGAACATAGTTTAACTGGGTGCTTCCACTTCTTTCTGGAATACAAGGCAACCTTTGGTGAACCTTGAAGAATTGTTCTCATGCTAAAGGTTGGATTAATGCCTGTCCTTTGCAAGCCTCTGAAGACTACAAGATTGTGCTGAGAAACTGGCTTCAGTTTTCCTCTTACATTTTATTTTAATACTTAGTCACAGTAAACCCAACTGTACAACTTTAGAAATAACTCTCGACCTAAAGGAAAAATTGAGGCAAAATTAATATAAAGTTTATTTGAACTAAGTTTTAGAAGGGGGAAAAAGTCACCAACTGTTGGTAAAAACATCCCACAGTTCAAAGTTTTAAACCACAACACTAAAAACGGTCATTGGGCAACACTGGAACTGTGCCTCACCAGGGTCAGAGGAAAGGGAATTTGGTTTACTCCAGCTTTGTGAGTTGACACATAACTGGATCACTTTTAAAACCTCCAGCAAAGCTGCTCTCCCTTATTTGGTCATTTTTCAGCTTTCCTAAGAGATGAAGTTGTCCCAAGAATTTTACGGGTCATTCTAGTATGTTTTACAATAAGAGGATACCTGGCATGTGAATTTGGCTTTTATTTTTCAAGTGTGCTCCTCTTAAGTAGCCATAAAGAGACACTTTTCGGTCACATTTGTTGTTTATTCGGATATCCTCTGGGTTTGTCAAATCTTCCATCCTAGAAAAATAAAATTCAATCATATGGCAGAAATGAATGTCAAAGTTCTTATACCTCCCTTCATGTGTCAATGACTCACCACATTCTTGTTCATAAGCACGTTGTTTAGAAAATACAGAAATAAGGAAGCAGTTCATTGACTACCAGAAGAAAAGGGCAAACATATAATTGTGTCTCTTAGGGTGCAAGTGATACGCATGTCGTAAGACACCAGAAAGGGAAATGACATCTACCTGGGGACACAGAAGAGTGAAGAACATATTTAGAAAATTCCTTTATGGAAAAGGGCTAACCTATGATTTTTAGTGTGGCTTGGATTCTGACAGATGAAGGCAGGGTATTTCAGGCTGAGAAAACCACATGAGGAAAAGCACAAAAGAAGGAAAATGAAGGCATGTTTGAATGACTTGAGCACCAGAGCACATCATCCCTGAAAATGAGGTTGAAGGTAGGATGGGGCCACATCCTGTAGCCTTAAGTGCTTCAAAATCTTCCAATTTTTCTAAGCACCATATAATCGATTTACTCCTGAAGGAGTAAATCAGCATCTTTAAGTGAAATATAAGAATATTCAACATGTTCCATCAACTATACTTCACTGTTCAAATAGGCACAAAGTAAGTGCTGTAGTCACTATTCTTATAACCTTTTAAGCTCTGAAATACATAGGCCAGGAAGAAACAGTTTATATTCACGTTTTACCTGTCTGCCAGGATATAAGGGTGAGAAGTTTGCCATGTGAGAGGCCTAAACTTCATAACTGTAATAAAACGGCCCAGGTTGTGAATTTCTTGGTTTTGATATTCTCCATGTACCATTCCAGAAAGGTAGAACAGCTTGGCACCCTAAATATTAAAGGAAAATTAAAAATTAAATTTCAATTCTTGTCCATATTACACCAATATATTAAAAAAAAAAAAAAAAAAAAACCTAAATAAGAATCAGTCCTAAAAAGGGAAATTTCTAGCAAAGTCACTGACCCAATGCTTCCAGAGCCCCACTGACTTATTTCAGGACTTATCTTGTTAGGACCTCATAGGAGCACACTGCTCTTCATCTGAGCAGTGGCACAGATCTGGGTAGGACAGAGAGGTAAGTAAGGCTCCTGAGCCCAGGAAAAGTTCTGTGGCTGACCAGCCATGGCAACATGGAACGGAGAGGAATGGCAGTGCTTGGTCCCCCAACTGGGTGAGATGTCTAAGGTACTCTATTAAATCATGACCCCAAAACAGATACTTCCTGGTGCAGAGGTATAGAAACAAAAGAGATACAAGATGCCCAGAATAAGACTCTCTCAAGGGAAGTATTCCAACGACTATGAATAGATATATAAAGGAAACCCAGCAGGTGAATCCTATATAGATGCTAATTAATGCCTCTTCATTCTATTTTAAAAGGATTATTGTGTTGGTATCCTGTAATAATTATTTCTCTTCCTACCGGATAGACTTCTGTCCAGAATCTGTGTTTTAATCGCTTCTTTGTCTTCTTCAGTTGCTTATTGTGCTTGAAGGAGTCGAGGTGAGTGAGAACTCCCATAATTTTAGGAAAGCCATGTACTTGACAGATGTTTAGGAACTCAAAAGTTTCCATTTCAAACCCAAAGCTGGCATCTATAAGCATCAGTACCTAAAGAGAGAACACACAATTTCTCAAGAAGGCCACCAAAATAGACAACCTCTAGACCAGCGGTCAGCAAAGTATGGCTCATAAACCAGCCCATTACTTATTTTTTGTTGTTTTTTTTTTAAGATTGGAAAATATAGCTTATTTAGAAAGTAGATTGGAGAGAGAGAAAAAAGGGGATCTACCTTGTGCAGACTGGGAAGAGGGCCAAAGTTTACAGAGAAACATGGCCCAGCCACAGCTCAATGAACACATGGCTGGGCCAGAGCTTAGCAAAAACAATGGCCAAGGCTGCTTGAGCCCATCACCTGTTTCTGTAACTAAAGTTTTACTGGAACACAGCCATATTAATTCATTTACATATTGTCTATGGCTGCTTTTGCACTACAACTGCAGAGTTAAGTAGTTGCAACAAAAATTTTATGATCCACAAAGCCTAAAAAAATTTACTAGATGGCCCTTGAAAGAAAGTTTGACAACTCCTGCTCTAGACTGAACCAAATGACTACTTATGGAACACCCTAACAGAGAAAATACCACCCTCTGACTGGCTCTACAAGGCAACCATAAGACAATATGCACCAAGATATAAACTTCTATTTTAAGAATATGAATGTTTGACAACTCAGAAAAGGGTTGGTCTAATTTTGCCTTACCTAAGAAATTCTAACTTCAACAAATGAAGGTTTGTGTAAGGTGTTCTTAATCCAAGTAACAGGTCTCTAACAAAGAAACCAAATAACAAGTCTCTGACATGCAAAAAATGGGAAGAAAAGATAATCAACAAAAATATATTAAAAATACAGAAAATCAATCTCTTGTTTCAATCTTCTCATAAGAAAAAAATCAACTTTTTTTTTGGCTATGAAGTATGTAATGGAAAAGGTCTTATATGTTAATTTGTAACATACAGTTGTTTAGATGATTTTTTTAAGGCTACCAGTTTAGAATGGAGTCAAAAACAGTTATAATGGGTGGTAATCTATAAGAAAATATAAGCAGATAAGACCAATATTTAAAATTTAAGACACTACAAACACACAAAATAATTTCAGAATTAGGTCCTGCAGACTTCTTGTTTCAGACATTAAAGACATTTGTTTTCATCTTTCTACAACTAACTGAAGATAACAAAAAGTAAAAACACACCCATCTTTGATTAAACTAGGGATATCCACAATCCTGAAGTACAGAATACACAAAGATGGACTATTGAGCGTTGTGAGAAAGCACACCGCTGCTGCACAACATGGACTAAGGCAGCAGGCAGAGTTCTCCAATGACAAAGGATCAAGTCAAAGGTGGGGGGGGGGTCCGACTGTGGAATATCTGACACCCTATTTGACAGCATGGACCAAGGAACAAGCAACTAGTTATAGGATAAGGAAGAATAGGTGGCAAACAGTCCCTTGGCTGCCATTTTCTGTCAACTAAACAAGTATGAGGGGAGATGCAAAAAAAGAAAAAGAAATTTATTTATAAAAAATTGTGTCTTTATTCTGACATGTTTAAACTTGAGTCACCTCCAAAATACTCTGATGTAATATACCTATTGAGATGCTTTTTTCACTGCTCAGTTTCTGAGCTCATTAATTCTGATACCTTTTAGTGCTTCTGTTGTTTTGTTGTTTCACCCCTTACATATCAGCAAAACGTTTCCTTTGAGGACTTTTCTCATCCAGGAAACAAACAAAAAAAGTCACTCAGGGTGAGATTGGGTGAAAAGGAGAGTGGAACACAGGGGTTATATTATTTTTAGTCAAAAACTGAACACTCAGCGCACTGTGGGACCAGTCAACTGTTTGCCACAACTTGGGATGTTTCTTCCACAAATTGTGATGTAACCTTTTCAAAACTTCCAAATAAAAACTTTGGTTGACCGTTTGATCTAGAGGAACAAATTCCGAGTGTACTATAAAGAGCCCACCTTCCAAAAGACAACTCCATTTTTTGAGGGGTCCCCCTTATATTACTCCTTCAATCCACACTTATGAACCTACACACCCAAATCCATGTATTATGTGTGTCTTTGCTGTGACTTCATTATAACCCACAGCAAAGCAATCAATATAAAGCAAGTCAAACAAATTATGGTACATCCATACAATGGAATACATTAAAAAGACTGAGGTAGAGCTATAGTACTGATTATATATATCCAAGATTTCATTACGTGAAGAAAGCAAAGCACAGAACAGTGTGTATAATAAACAATCAGTCATGTTTTTAAAGGATTGCATGTGTTATTTATGCATATTTGGAAGGACACTGCTCTGAAGATAACTGAGAGACTAGGGGTCAGAGCAAGGAAAAAAATGTGTGTTGTGTGTACCCCATAGTACAGCTTGAGTATTTTATCAAATGCATGTGTTCCTTTTTAAAATCTTAAAAAGATTTACACAAAAGCATCTCTCTTAATGATGGTTAAAAGCCTGGAAAGTGTAGTGAAGTTGGGATAAAGAGAGGGTTAGTGGGCACAAAAATACAGTTAGCCAGCAGGAACACGTTTTAGTGTTCAACAGCACAATAGACCACTAGAGTGGACAATTTATTGTATAATTCAAAATAACCCAAAGAGTGAGTTGAAATGTTCTTAACACAAAGAAATGATAAACGCTTGAGGTGATGAATAGCCCAATTACCCTGATTTAATCATTATACATTGTATGGCTGCATCAAAATATCACATGTACCCCATAAATATGTATAACTATTCTGTATCCATAGTAACTAAAATAATAAATTTTAAAGGCATCTCTCCTAATAGGCATGCTTTTAAAATTAGAAACTTGCTAAACTAAACATAAGAGAAATTAATGACTTCTATGCCGAACTATTTCAATCATTTCAAATACACATGATTTAGTAAGTTTATACTACTTTATGCTATCAATAACACTTATTTTTTACTAATTTTAGCATTACATATTCAAAATTTGAATGGTATTTAGTTTTCTGACATTAAAATGACATAGTATTAAAATCTGTATTACTTTTTATTTTATATTTTAGGAGTCTTCCTAGGCCAAAGGACAAAATTCATAGCTCTTTGTCATCAAACAACTCTCCAGAAAGAGTTAGAAAAAAAAAGGATCTGTCATCCCACAGTTCCTAAGCAATATGTCTCAATTTTTTTAGCATTTTACTTTATTTTTGCTAATTCAAAAGACAGCTGGCTAGTCACAGTGGCTCACGCCTGTAACCCTAACCTTTTGGGAGACTGAGGCAGGAGATCCGCTTGAACCCAAGAGTTTGAGACCAGCCTAGGCAACACAGCAAGACTCTATTTCCACAACAACAACAACAACAAATTTTAAAAACTAGCCGGGCCAGGCTTGGTGGTTCAGCCTGTAATCCCAGAGCTTTGGGAGGCTGAGGTGAGTGGATTGCCTGAGCCTGTGGGTTCGAGACCTGCCTGGGCAACTTGGCGAGACCTCACCTCTACAATAAAATCAGAAAAAAAAAAAATTAGCTGGGCGTGGTAGCGCACGCCTATAGTTCCAGCTACTTGAAAGGCTGAGGCAGAAGGATCGCTGGAGCCCAGCAGGTTGAGGCTGTGGTGGCTGGGAGGGTGCCACTGCACTCCAGTCTGGGTGACAGAGTGAGACTCCAACTCAGAAAAAAAACAAAACAAAAAAAACTAGCCGGACATGGTAGCATATGACTGTAGTCCCAGCTACTCGGGAGGCTGAGGCAGGAGAATTGCTTGAGGTCAAGAGTTTGAGGCTAGCAATGATTGCATCACTGTACTCCAACACAGGCGACAGAGCAAGATTCTGTCTCCAAAAATAATAATAATTAAAAAATAAGATTTACAGTATCAGAAATATAAACTCTGCCATTTCATAATAAAGGCAATCAAAGCTGCATGTTTTTCATAGACTAAGTACTATCTAGATCTTCTACTGATAAATTCTGACCATTTCTTCAGGGCAAATCCAGACTTCTTTATCATAACCATTAAAACAGAGGTTCTGGCACCATCAAGGTGATGCCATCCTCAGAGAAGTTACTTAACCCTGCTGAGGAGTCTCAATTTCATCATATGTATATTGCAGGTAATACCTATTCACCTCAAAGATATACTGGGGTATGTGAGCTAAAAAAGCAGCACAGTGCCAGGAAGGTCCAAGGAATTGTACTTATGATATATTTGTATGTATGTATGTATAGGTGACTGAACTCTTATCAGCTATGTTTGTTAAAGGTTTTCTCTATCCTGTAGTTTGCTTTTAAATTTTAGAATACGTTTCATGGCATACATCCATTTTTATTATAATAATAATGACAATATTTATTATCATCCACTCAATCACATTTATTGTATCCCTGATGACACTCACCATCCCTTTAATATTTATAAAACTCTCTTCCCTTCAACATGAGATAAATAGCATCTCAGGCTGCCCCTGATAACTTACCAAATCTGCTACTTTAGCCAGATCAATCATCATGTTAATGTCACACCTACATTCAATAATGGTGAGTCTGCGCTTTTTACCTAGAAATGAAAAGATGAAAATTTAACTTTAAAAAAAAAAATCCTTAAAAAACACTATCCATTAACTCTATAATTTTTTAGTTGTACCCAGTAAAACACCATATATGTTTCTAGGAATGTGCCAGAAGTTCATTTATATACGAGAAAACTGGTGAAATAAAATAAGTTCCATCTTGGTTTTCTTGCTATGTTCTCTAAGTTTAAAATAATATCAAAAGTCTGAGCCAGGCTCAGTGGCTCAGCCTGTAATCCCACGCCTTGGGAGGCTGAGGTGAGTAGATTGCCTGAGCCTGCGGGTTCGAGACCTGCCCGGGCAACTTGGCGAGACCTCATCTCTACAATAAATCAAAAATTAGCCGGGCATGGTAGCACACGCCTGTAGTTCCAGCTACTCAGAAGGCCGAGGAGGAAGGATCGCCGGAGCCCAGCAGGTCGAGGCTGCGGTGGCCGGAAGCGGCCACTGCACTCCAGTCTAGGCGACAGAGTGAGACTCCGACTCAAAAGAAAAAATATATATATATATATCAAAAGTCTGCCCAGATAAATAAAAGGGCTCAAACAGAAATAATTCTCACTGGATAGTTCTGCTGTTCAGCTACAGGCCAATCAATGCCTTTGTCTCTATCAAGTTTTCCCATACTGTCAGTCACAATAAGCTAAACCTCCTCAAACCTAATGTAACAGAATATCATGGAACAATAATTATTTCTAATTAAAGTAAAAAGTCAAGAAAATATGGATGCTTTAAAGATTTCAAAAGCTTCAATCTGACCATATTATTGCTATAACAAGAGACATCAGGCTCTACCATTGCCATTTTGGAAATTTGTTTCATCTTCCTTCAAATGTAGAAAGGTCAGCATCTCCCAAAACAAATAAATTCTTACAGGAAAGGGGAAGAAAACTGTCTCAATTCCACAAGAATGTGGTTTCATAAGGGCAAGCAGGTGCGCCTGGCACATAGGAGGTTCCCACTAATTGTTAAATGATGTATTCACAGTGACCAGGCCTATAAAGCCTTTCCAAGGAGCACACTTGGCAAAGCCACAGAACAGTCAAAATAAGGTATACATCTACATAATTATCTCCAGGAATTTATCCTTTTCTGAAGCTACAGCCAATTTAGTAAACATACAAGAAAGGTAATATCACATGACAATATTACTTTAACATTTTCCACTCAAGAAAACAACAAAGACACTCATGTCCCTCAGAAAACATCTGCTATGCCAGCTTTGTGGCAGCACCCCTTACCTGACACAATAGTCACAGGGCCTCTGATCTCAGTCAACTTCTGCCTAGTGAAGTTTCGAATAAGGCACTGTATCAAAGTGCTCTTTCCAACTTTTGGAGGCCCCATCACCACGACTACTATCGGTGGGGGCTCTAATGGAGTTCGATCAACCACTGGAATATGATGCTTTTTTGTCTTCAAATCCTGAGTCCTAGTCGTCAAAAAAAAAAAAGTAAACTCACTTTCAAAATAGAATAAAAAGTATCAACTTTTTAAGTATAGCTTTTATAAAGCACACAACAAACAGTATACAAACGCAATTAGCTTATCAACTTCTGGCCCCCAATCCAAATAATTGCTCTTCAGTAAAGATATAATAAGATGGCTTTAATAATATAGAGAGTTAAAAATTACGCATTCCTTAAATCTGATTGTTTTATGAGTAGATTTGAGTAATTAAAAGAAAAAAAGGCAAACACCAAAGCAGTGTATCATAACAAATAAGAGCAGAGGCTTTAGAGTTCAACTTAGCTCTCCCACTTATCGGTTCTATGACTGGGGTAACTTACTCTAAGCCACAGTTTTCCTATCCATAAAGTGAGGGCAAGAATAATTTCTACTCTCTTAAGGCTATTGGAAGAATTTAATTCAATGTTTAAAGTACATTGCTGTGCATACTGCAAGGGCTTGCTAAAATAAAGGTATTTTAGTATCAAACATTAGAATTTTAGTATCTTTTTTTTTTTGAGTCAGAGTCCCACTGTCACCCAGGCTGCAGTGTAGTGGCACACTCATGGCCACCAAAGCCTCAACCTGCTGAGCTCAGGTGATCCTTCCACCTCAGCCTTCCAAGTAGCTGGAACCACAGGTGCGAGCACCACCATGCCTGGCTAATTTTTTGATCTATTGTAGAGACGGGGTCTCGCCAAGTTGCCCAGGCTGGTCTCAAACCCCTGGGTTCAGGCAATCCTCTCACCTCTGCCTCCCAAAGTGCTGAGATGGCAGGCGTGAGCCACCACGCCCGGCCAATAAGTATGATTAATATGCTAAGGACTCTAATGGAAAAGGTAGACAGGCTATTTTAGTATTTTCTATTATTACTATATAAAGCATATCTAAGAAAAAAGTAAAGCCGGGCTCAGTGGCTCAGCCTGTAATCCCACGCTTTGGGAGGCTGAGGTGAGTGGATTGCCTGAGCCCGCAGGTTTGAGACCCGCCTGGGCAACTTGGCGAGACCTCATCTCTACAATAAATCAAAAATCAGCCAGGCATGGTAGCGCATGCCTGTAATTCCGGCTACTCCTAAGGCTGAGGTGAAAGGATCGCCGGAGCCCAGCAGGTCGAGGCTGCGGTGGCCGGGAGCGGCCACTGCACTCCAGCCTGGGTGACAGAGTGAGACTCCGACTCAAAAAAAAAAAAAAAGAAAAAGAAAAAAGTATACTTATCACCATAGAAATTAAAGTTTAGGAACACAAAATTCTAAAAATTCTTTCTCTTGGGCAGAAAACACCAACCAGCGTGCAAGATGCTGAAGGCAAAGCAGCTTTTACTCAAAAAAAAGGCTTCTCAAATTCTTAGTGAAAGCCATACAGAATCCATTTTCATGTCCTTTGGAACTGGGCTTGACTCATGAATAAAAATGTCATCTGTGAGAGACTCCTACTATTTAAAAATAATACATGGAAGACCCACCAGACTCCAGCTAAACATACCTATGAAAAGATCGAGCCATCCTCACAGCAGACTGAACTGCAAAAGCTTTGGGGTTTCTCTTCCTGGCATCTTCTTCATCTCCAAGCTGAAGATCCTGGAGATGCCGTTTCTTTTTCTTCTCAGCTTTAGGCCCACTGTTTTTCTTTCTATGTTTCTTCTGGTCTTTAGTCTCCATAGTGGCTATCTACCAATTCACAAACAACTCTGACCTAAAACGAATGGGGTGGGGTGGGGAGGTGGGGGAAGCATTTACAATCTGGGCAACATGCACGGACAGTAAATTTCATGTATTTCTTTATGAAGAGATGATGTATTTGTTCACCCAACAAGGGTAAAAAGTGTTTAATCATCCCATCTCACTTTTTCATTACACTATAAATTAGATAAGTTACCTCTTCTAAGGTTACTTTTATTAAGTTACTTTTTTTTTTTGAAAAAGTCAGCATCCCACTCGGTTGCCCAGGCTGGAGTGCAATGGCACGCTCACAGCCACCCCAGTATCGACCTGCTGGGCTCAGGCAATCATTCTGCCTCAGCCTTCCAAGTAGCCAGAACTACGGGCGCATGTTACCACACCCGGCTAATTTTTGGTTTATTGTAGAAATGAGGTCTCGCCAAGCTTCCAGGGTGGGTTCAGGCAATCCACCCACTCCCGCCTCCCAAAGTCCTCGGATTACAGGCTGTGCTATGGAGCATGGCCTAAGTTACTTTTTATTCATTTTAAGTGTCAACATCAGCAGTATTCATTTCTGTGAGGATGAAAGCATTCTATATCTGTACTTTTCAGTACAGTAGTCAGTAGCCTCATGTAGCTACTGAGAACTGAAAAAAATTAAATTGTGATTTAAATTATTTAATCCTAAATTAAAACAGCCACATGTGGTGACCATTCTCGACAGCTTCGGCCTAGATAGTATCTAGACTAGTGATTTCCTAACTTACACTAAAATTTAAATTGTAATAATAAAAATTTACAACATTTTTATAAGTCCACAACATGATTAGCAGTATTACTTTTAATACCTACTGACTCTGTAAAACTCCTAAACTACAACAGTCATCTACATACATTTGAAAAACAATACTTTTACATGTGTTGGATATGACTGGTTCTGGATGATGCCTGGAGACCACGTGATTTGCAAGACACTTCCAATGATTTCAGAGCTTTTTGGGAGTCCATGGCCCATAAGTTGGGACTCACTGAATTTGGTTTTTTTTTTTTTTTTTTTGGAAATTAGATAGCATACAATCTGATAGCTTAGTTTTTAAAAGGGGGAGGAGAGTCACTTGTGTTTGCCTGTGACGTGCTAGGCACTTGTATCTTCCGTGCCATGCAATAAGGGCCACATGGAAAAGTTGTATAGTGCGCTACTGGGCACGGAAGTCAGTCAGAGGTTTCTCACAAACACACAAATAATAGTCCTTATATATCACCATAATGTCAAGTAATACTGCTCGGTTTTTGAAACGCCCTGAAACTGATTAGCTATGTAATTTCAAAAAGATTTCTTTTCTACTATATTTTAGTTCCAAATCTGTACTGATGTTTTCCTCCCTCTTTTTGGTGGAAAAAGCACAATTTGGAGTCAAGAGATCCTGCTCAGCTCTTAAGTCATCTGCTGGGACCACCCTGCCAAAAAACGACCTCTCCCCGGTCCGGATTCTGCACAAATTCTTTCCGCCACCCTCCCAACGACCTCGGAGCATCTGTCTAGCAGGTACAAAGTAAGTCTGTCCAACGCAGGAGGGCTCCTTGGAAACAAAGACTATCTAAAAGGACCTTCTCACGCGCACGACTCGTGATCGCCCCAGACTCCGGGCCCCGAGGACACCGCCGCCGCCTCTCCCAAGCCACAGTAGTTACCCAGATCACAACTGCTCCTCTTCAGGCCCGCATGGACACCTCCGGAAGCGGAAATTCACAAACCGGCTGACTCGCCGGAGGGAAACAAGTAGGCAGAAACAAGAAGACTGGCGGGGGGACGACTTTCAGAAAAGAACCTGAAAGAAGACTCGTGATTGGCTGAGTACGGGCGCAGGCGCGTCGCACTTTGGTTTCACCGAAGCCGTGCCCCGCCCCGCCGGTGGGGTCCGGGTCCCGAGTAAGACTAGCGCTCGACGTTATATCCTGCGGAGGGACTCCCAAGCAACGTGCACCGCGCAAGCCCTAGTCCCCGTCAAAGGCTAGAGCGACTGTGCGGGCTGGAGCTGGTTACTTGGTGCGGTACAAAAGTCGGAAGGGAATACATTTGGTCCCGGTTATCCCTTAGTCACCGTGCCCGGGACGAATAGACCATCACTCGAATGGGAATCCACTTGCTCATCCTTGAAGATGACAGAGTTGGGGGGCAAGAGGGTGTCTCTCGGGTTCTTGAGTACCCTAAGGCCCTCTTTTGCTAGGACCAGCAGACTCTGAGGGCAGGAACAAACTGACCCAGCCTGAACCGCCTCGCCTTTCTGTTTCTGGGAAAAGGACTTTGAAGGAACTCAGCATCTTGCGGTTTTCTTCGTGCACAGCTTTGCCTTCCCAGGGCTCCGCTCACCCACGCCTAAGGAAATGCCTTGGAGTTCATCTAACCCCCATCCCAGCTGCTGGGATGCCTACAAGCTAGGTACATTGTCAGAGGATTTATCTTACCTTTAGCCTTGGAGGGTTACTTTTCAATACGATCCCACCGGTGCGCTGGAGGCCCAATTCTACCCCCACCAAACTAGGCCCACTCTAGTAATTGAGACCTCCATGCTTCATGTTTTCTCATGGGAAGCTTGTTCTTCCCTTCATCAGTGCACAGGTATTCACACTCCATACAGGTCTGCATACACCACACACTCTGCTGGACTAAGGAGGCTACTGCCATGGCACATAATTTCCTTGTCTGTAAAGAGTTTAGAATTATGTAATTTCTACAACTCTCCTCCCTTGCTTCTTGGCGATTTCAGTATCCAGGTGGATAATACTAACATCCTTGTGGTTCATGAAGCCCAGTCTTGTCCTCTGTCTTAACTCAGCTTACCACTCCCGCTATGATCAGACCCTACCAGGTCTAGGACCTGCACCCCCTGCAGCATCCTACTCTGATACCACCTCCTATTTTTCCAGGTTACTCCTTCTAGTGCCCTGAACCGAAAACTCCTGTAACCTTACCTGCACCTCTAGTCCAGATCTTACTACCTACTGTTTCTGTCTCCCTTCATGACTTCCTCTCTAGTAAGCTAGCTGAAACCCCACAATCAATCATTATATTGGTCTCTTGCACACCCCCTCAACTTACCTACATTCCTGTCACCTTACCATATCTGCTTGATATGATGAGAGCCCTGGATAAACCCAATTCTCCATCTGTTCCATGCTACAGTAATACAACTAAACATGGCTGGAGGAAAACAGGATCATGCCAACTGTCCTCACTTTAACAATTCTATCTTTACCTGATCTATTCAGTCTTCCATTCTTCCACGTGAATGTTTCACATCTTCTCTCTCTTCAATCTTTTCTAGCACGTCACCTTCTCTCTCTTCAATCTTTTTTAGCACTTCCTTTCTTGCTTCCTCTTAAACATCATCATTTTCCCTTTCTACTAAACTATTTCCATCATCATACAACATGCAACTATTTCTCTCATCTTCAAAACAAACAAACTCCTCTTGACCCATTTTCTGTACTAGTAATTACACCCTTTCTCCCCTTTGCCACAAAATTTCACAAAGAATGGTCAATACATTCTCTGACTTTTCCCTTCCCCTCCTATTCTTAGATTCACTCGGCTTCCAGGACACCACCTACAGCCCTGGCTGCTCGTTTTCAGTTGCTTTTGCTGGTTCCTCTGTTCTGCCTGACCCATTTAAGTTAGAGAAAGCTCACAGGACTCCACTGGCAGTCCTCTCTTCTGCATCTGTACTTATTCTCTGGATGACTTCATTCTGTTTCATGGTGTCTTATGTCATCGGTATCAGTTATCAATTTGTTACATCTCTGCTGCAAGTTCATTCTTCATTGCCTGCTCTGCAAAAATGAGCTGAGGGGCTGAGAGTAATGGCATGTACTTGTAGCCTCAGCTACTTGAGAGGCTGAGGTAAGAAGACTGCTTGAGGCCAGGAGTTCAATTCCAGTCTGGGAAACAAACTGTCTTTTTTAGAAACAAGCCTGCCTCTAAACCAGCAAGTTCCAGTGGCACAAAAGAAGGAGCTAGATTCTTTAAATATTTTCCTCGGACACTGGTATGATGTTAAGTTTTGCCAATAGAGGACAATGGAGATACTTTGCAGGAAGAAGAAATCTTTATTTCTGGTTATCTAATGCTCCCTGGCCAGACTCCTGCAGGTAGATGACTTCTCCAGGGATGTGATGGCCAGTGGTATCCAGTAACTCCCACTCCTCCCTACCCCCCCACCCCCGCCCACCTCCAGGCAGTTTTGTTATGGAATCAGTCTTCTGAGACAGTCCCTTTCTCCAGTACCAAGAGAAGGCTTTCTAGCAAATTCCAGTAGTACAACACCATAGGAACTCTCCTGACACTCAGTGAGCCATGACTGGGCTACTCCAGTGAGGTGGAGGAGGGGTGAGGAGAAAGGACTCTTCTGGGCCCTCTATCTCAGCCATAGAATAGTGGCTGCTCCTCACACTTGCTCTTCCTATATTCTTTAGAGTTCTCTTTACTTCCTATTGGCCCATACCTGCTTTTACCAATCCCCTGTTGCAGTTAATAATTCTTTTATTTTTCCTTTGAGTTGGGACTCACTTTGTTGGCCAGGCTGGAGTGCAAGGGCACGATCACAGCTCACCACAGACTCAACCTCCTGGACTCAAGCAATCCTTCCACCTCATTTTCACTAAGTAGCTGGGACTATAGGCACACACTACCATGCATGGATGATTTTTTAATTTTTTGTAGAGGTGAGGTCTCACTATGTTGTCCAGGCTGGTCTCTAACACCTGGGTTAAGCAATCCTCCTTCCTTGGCCTCCCAAAGTGCTGGAATTACAGGCATGAGCCACTGTGCCCAGCCTGATAATTCTTTATATAAACTTACTTACAGATTACTGTGTGGTTTCTCTTTCCTGATTGGGCCATAACCAATACACTATTATTTGCCTACAACTCCAAATTTATGTCAGTAACTCAGACCACTCGCCTGAACTCCAGCTGCCTTCCTGACATATCCACTTGGATCTCTAATAGACATTTCAAAAGCAATATGCCTAAACATATCTCAGGATCTTCCCTGTCAAACCAACTGCCCAACAGTCTTTTGATCTCAGTTGGTGGCAATTCCATCCATAAGGTTGATTAGCCCAGACACCTCAGACACATCCTTGTCTCCTCTCTTTTTCTGTACTCCATATCCAATCAGTCAGGAGATTCCTATTGACTCTACCTTTAAAATATAACAGATCCAATCACTTATCGCTACCTCTACTGCTACCCCTCCGGGCTGTACCCCATCTGGTCATACATGAATGACTCCAAAACCTCTTGACTGGTCTCCCTGTTCCCACCTTTGCCTTGGAACTGTCAGTTATCAATGCAGTATCCAGAGGGATCCTGTTAAAACATAAAGCACTATTGGTAATTTAAACTGGCATAAACACTTTGAAAATGATTCAGCATATCTATTATTACTAAGCATGTAGATAACCCATAAGCCAGCAACAGAAGTAGACACTGAAAGACACAAGAATGTTCATAGCATTATCTAAACTGGGAATACCCCACAGGTTCAGCTACAAGTGTATGAAGAAAAACTGTCACGTATTCATACAATGAAAATAATTACCACACGGAATAGCATGGAGGATGTTTGCCAAAAGAAACAAGACACAAAGAGGCACATGTATGATTTCATTTAAAGTTCAGAACCAGGCAAAAATTAGCAATGGCAATAGCAGTCAAGGTAATAGTGACCTTTGTAGAGGAGGGAATGTATAACTGGGTGAGAGCCTGAGGACAGCTTCTGGAGTGCTGGTGATATTCTGTTGCTGGTACTGATTAATGGATGTGTTTACTTCATAAATATTTACTGAACTGTGATATGACAAATCGTGCTCCTATGTATTTAGTCAACTGATTTGAAACTTATGTTCACACAAAAACTTGCATGCAAATGTTTATAGCAGCTTTATTTATAACTGCCAAAAAATGAAGTAAGCCAAAATGTCTTTCAACAGATGATTGGATGAACTAACTGATTAGCCATACAATAGGAAATTACTTAGTGATTAAAAAGCAGTTGATTCATACAATAATATGGATTAATTTTAAATGCAGTTGCCAAGTGAAGGAAGACAGCCCAAAGAGATTCTATTCATATGACAGTCCAGAAAACAAAAAAATTACAGGGATGGAAAGCAGATTGGTACAGTAGTTGCCAGAGGCTGAAGAGGAATTATTAACTACAAAGGGGATATACAGGAGAATTTTAAAGGAGATGCAATTTTTCTGTATCACACTGAGGAGGTGAATATATGACTCTATCTCTGTCATGACCATAAAAATGTACAACATGAAGAGAGAACTTTAATAGATGCAAAATTTAAAAATTAACCAGGATGTCTGGAGAGCCCAGGATGGAATGCAGACGGTGAAAAATATTATTTCTTAACAGAGAAATATATTATATAACTGCACTGAAGTGGGCGAAGAGAAAAGATGCTGATGTAAGTAACTTGTGGGAAGTGATATTTTGGCTAGAATCTGAAAAATTAAAGATGAAACGCTTATACTCTAGTTAGTAAATTTGTATCTCAAAGGAATATGTGCTAGCAATTCAGAAATGGTTTTACTTGTATATTGAGGTTGAATAAATGGGTAGTGGATGGTGAGAGCCAGATTTCTCACTGTTGAAGAGAGAAGTCTCACATGAGCCAAAGAGGAAGACTAGAATGAACGCTGTAGTACTGGATTAGAGATGAAACATTGGTGTGTGTGTGTGTGTGTGTGTGTGTGTGTGTGTGTGTGTAGGTGTGTATTCTGGCTCTGTCTGCCTAGTGGGCCTGGGAGCAATGGCACCCCAGCAGCAATGAGTGAACCCAGCTCCCAGATCTTGATTTCTAGTACCATCCTCCAATAAATGGAACTAGGGCTCCTTGGAGAAATGACTGACTCTAGGACTGGGGCTGGGAATATATACGGGGAGATTGGAGCACCTTGTAGTGCCAGAAACTAAGGAAATGCTACAAATCAAAGGATGGAGGTGTTATAGAAGTGGCCAAAAGTCAACTGAAAACGTTCCCAATGGCTAAGCTGGAGCAGTGTGAGCTGATGGGAGTCAGGGCCTGTGTGGGAGGCATAGTAGGAGCTGAGGGTGTAATGATATTGACCAAGGTAATCTGTGGAGTGAGAGGAGGGTGGCAGAAATAAGAAACTGGTGAAATGTTCAGAAGAAACACGTGTTGAGTAGACATTTATTCTCAGAGAGAAAAAATGAGGGGGTGAGTGTATTGGTTAGTGGCAGGAGAAATGGAGAGCAGGGATGAAAGTGGGGGATGGGGAAGAGGTATGATGTAGAACATAGGGGAGAGATAGGTGATGGGAAATAGGGTTGAGCGAGGGTCCAGGAAAGAGTATGGAATCAGGTAGTGCGTGTGAAAGACCAGGAAGGGGACTGCTAGGCAAAGTGTGGGACTTTTCATGAACTCTGGAAGATGGAGAGGGATCAAGGGATCTTACAAAAGGGAAATTTGATTACTGAGTGAATGTGGAGCCCGTTGACAATAGTTGGAAGCTCTGAGCAGGATTGTGGGGAGCTGGCAAGGATGCCCAGGAAGGTCTTTCAGACCCATCAAGGGCCCCACTCTCTTAGGATTTGGTGGTGAGAGGAAAGGACCCTGTCATTGGTGCAGTAACCAGCTGAATGTAGATGTGCACATAAGAAAGACATTGTTAAATTTCACAAGTAGCATTTAGAGCCAAACAGGCACTAAGGGGAGAGGCAGCTTGAGTAAGAAGCAGAGCTGACCCTGGAAACTGAAGTTTTGATGGGAACATACTTAGAAAAAGAAGGGCTAAGAGTGCCCGACAAAAAGAAATCATTCAGAGAAAGGAGAGGCCTCTCTCTCTGGAGGCCAGGTAGGTGGGAGTAGACTTCACAGAGAAAATGGGGCCCAGTCTAAAAATGTCCTAGAACTGAGAATCTGTTTTCCCCCTCTCATTGTGTCTCTAGATGTGTATTATTTTTTAGTCAAAAATGATGTCATTTATAGACCGCATTTTAAGCAAAAAGATTATAATTATTGCTGACTGCTGTTTCTGACTCATGGCTGTCCGGCCCTTCCCTTAATTTTCCTTTCTTTTCTCATGAAGTTGAATTGGTTTTATGTTTTTAAGTCATGCATTTTGTAGTCAGTGAGTTGTCATTTTACATTTTTGCCCATTTCTCCTTCCCTTTAATAATTATGGGTTAAGATCTTCCATTTACACCCAGGAGCCTTTTATAGATTGCTGAGGTTCTCCTTAGATAAATTTCTTAGCTTATTTATGATTTCTTGGAGAATGTGATGCATGTTCAGAATGCACTTTTCACCCTCACACACATCATTCCAATTTCCCACATTTTTTGATCCAGGAAAGCCCACTATGGCCCAGGATAGGGACTGTTTTCCAGAGTCTGCTTCTGAAATCTTTAGGAGGCTCCTGCAGAAAGATGAGTTTGTGTCCAGCCCTAGAGGGCCTGTGGGCAGAAAGAGCAGCTTCTTCCATATTCCCTGTTTTCTGAACAGAGGTTAGGTGTTCCAGATCACTAGGACAACTGTTGGGGAATGAGATGCAGTCAGATCACCAGCAGGTGAGGCCGGTCGACTGTCACAGAAGCCACCAGGGTGGGTGGCAGCTTTACTAGGATGATTGCTAAGCCAATATGGTCAGTGTAATCACCCCATCTTGGTTTATCATGATGGGACTGTGGTCAAGCAGAGACACCCAGAAAAGAGTACACCAGACTGTGTGGCCACCATCTCACCCCTTTAGGCATATAGATGCTCTGCATGAAGGACAGGAGTATCTGCATGTCTGGAGGTTTCCACTTGCAGGAAAAAGACTTGTGCCCCTGGTAAAGAGAAACACCATGGCTTGTAGAAGACAGTGTAGGACAAGCCTCACTATAAACCGAGATAAGCCTCTTTGGAGCAGTTTCAGAAACAGGCTGAAGGTGGATATGATGAGGTGGAAATAGAGGGGCTGATGGCCCCAGTGAGTGAGAGCAGTGGTTCCCAACTTTTGTGGCATCAGGGACCAGGGCTCTGTTCAACCCTCTAGAAACAAAGTGTTCTTCAATGCCTTAGCCCAGTGAGTTCCATTACGCCATAATATAAAGCCCCAAACCAGCAGCTTTCCAGAGTCTCTTGACTGTGGTACAAGTGGGGCACATGCAGACACTTCGCTGTCCACCTCAGGCAACTTTCCTGAGCCTTGGGGATTGGCTTGCCCTGAATCTTAGGCTCCCTGCTAGGAGTAAGTAGTAAATCCACTTCATATAGCTTGTTGTATGTGTGTCACACCAGATTCAGGCATGTAGTAAAAGCACAGCCCAGATGCATTGGTCTGAAGTGGTGATGAGTGCACAGTGGGACTGCCTCATATTGCTATCTACACAGCGCATCTTCCAGTGGTCTCCACCTTCTCTCATCTCAAAGTCACTACTGGTGTAAATGAGGTGTGACTCTGGCCTCTAGAGGCAGCCCTATCAGTACCATGGGGAGCAGATACTCAGCCTGTCTGGCCTTTGGTTCTAACTTGTAAGGTGGGTGAGGGCACCTGAAGTCCTCCTCATCACAGCATCTGTGGAGGCTGGTACACAGTCATGGTGAGACATGCACACATGGGCCACAGAGGTAGGTCCAACAGATCTGGGTCCTGAAGTCTTCTCTTGTGTCCTGAGGTAGCGGCACTTCCATTCATTGAAAGGAGAGTGAGGCTGAGAGACTCTGAACACTGCACTGCCACTTTAGCTGTTACTTTGAACTCTCTTTTTTGACTCCAAACACCCTTCTTTCTCCATTGCTGTCTATATATCAGGACAGACTTCAAGGAATGGTAGAATGGGAGGGTACGGGGAAAAGTCACCTGATGAAGTGTGTGCAAGGAAGGATGAGGCTTGCCATTGCCAGGAGTCTGGATAGATCTAAAGGGGAGTGCGGTGGGTTGTGGTCAGTCATTTGGAGCCCTGTTCTTTGGCCACACCTGCCAGATAGGCACTTCCTCTCCCTCCTCTTCCCCCATCTTCTACAAACATTCATGGACACCTGCATAGTGCCAGGCCTCAGCGATCCAGAGATGATAGTGATGACCCTGCCTTTAGAGACTTCACAGCCTAGTTACAAAAAGCAGACACATCAATGGAGACAATAAAATGAAGTAGAAATGAAGCAACCTAGAAAAGTCATTTATTTTGAAAGCACCCAGGAGAAACATGGGAGCCTTTTTAGCTACCTGTCTTATACCTCCTTGACAACCTCCTGTAGGTCCCTGGGGGTGGGAAGGATGGACCAGGATGCAGATGGAGGACAATTTTCAGGACAGTGATTTTTTTCCCCACTCTGTCACCCGGGCTGGAATGCAGTGGCACAATCACAGCGCACTGTAGCCTCGAACACCTGAGCTCAGGTGATCCTTTCACCTCAGCCTCCTGATTGGCTGGAACTACAGGCGCACTCCATTCCACCTGGCTATGTAAAAGAAATTTTTTTTAGAGAGATGAGGTTTTGCTATGTTTTGCTGATCTCAAATCCCTGGCCTCAAGTGATTCTCTTACCTTGGCCTCCCAAAGTGCTGGGATTACAGGCATGAGCCACCCTGCCTTGCCTAGGGCAGTGATTCTTAAAATAAGTTCTGGGGTCAGCTAAAAAACACCATGGAATAGTGATGGGTTGATAATTATGATGATGATAAAAAATAGTAACTGCCATATGACTTTTGTGGGTTTTTTCTATTTCTATAAAAATACCTCTCATATTTTGATGGGAATAGCATCATTGAATCTGTAGATCAATGAACATTTTAACAATGGTAAGCTTTTCAATTAGTAGACACAAGATATCTTTCCATTTATCTGAGTATTTTTAAATTTTTTTCATTAGTGTTTTATAGTTTTCAATATATAAGTCTTTCACTCCCTTGGTTAAGTTTATTTCTAAGTATTTTTCATTTTCAATTCTATTGTAAATGGAATGGTTCTCTTAGAAATTTCCTCTTCAGATAGTTTGTTCTTAGTGTATAGACATGCAAATAATTTTTGTATATTGATTTTATATCCTGAAACTATACTGAATTTGTTTGCTATTTTTAACAGTTTTCTTTTTTGTAGCGCTTTGAGGATTTTCTATATATGACATCATGCCATCTGCAAACAGAGATCATTTTACTTCTTCCTTTCTAACTTGGATGCCCTTTATTTCTTGACTAATTCCTCTGGCTTGGTCTTCCAGTACTGTGTTGAATGGAAGTGGGCATCCTTATCTTATTCTTGATTTTAGAGTAAAAGTTTTCAGTTTTTCACTGTTAAATACGATGTTAACTGTGGATTTGTCATATATGGCCATTGTTATATTAAGGTATATTCCTTCTACACTTAGTTGTTTTGTTGTACTTTGTTTTGTCAGAGTCTCACTCTATCACCCAGACTGGAGTGCAGTGGCATGATCACGGCCACTGCAGCCTCAACTTGCTGGGCTCAGGTGATCTTTCCACCTCAGCCTTTCAAGTAGCCAGAACTACATGTACACACCACCATGCCTGGCTAATTTTTTGATTTATTATAGAGACAAAGTCTCGCCAAGTTGACCAGCCTAGTTTCAAACCCCTGGGCTCAGACAATCTTCTTATCTCTGCCTCCCAAAGTGCTGGGATTACAGGCATGAGCCAGTACACCCAGATTTTTTAGTGTTTTCATCATGAAAGGGTGTTTAGTTTTGTCTGAATGATTTCTGTGAAACTGTTCAAATTATCATATGGTTTTTAGCCTTTATTCAGTTAGTGTAGTATATTCTACTTATTGATTTGTATATACTGAACAAACCTTGCATCCCAGGGAAAAATACCACTTAATCATGACCTAGAATAGCCAAAATGATCTTAAGAAAGAAGAACAGGCTGGGTGTGGTGGCTCAAGTCTGTAATCCCAGCACTTTAGAAGGCCAAGGTGAGAGGATTGCCTGAACTCAGGGGTTCGAGACCAGCCTGGGCAACTTGTTGAGACTTTGTCTCTACAATAAATCAAAAAATAAGCCAGGCATAGTAGTGCATACCTGTAGTTCCAGCTACTTGTAAGGCTGAGGCAGAAGGATTGCCTGAGTCCAGTAGTTCGAGGCTATGGTGGCTGTGAACATGCCACTGCACTCCAGACTAGGCAACAAAGTGAGACTCTGACACAAAAAAAAGGAAAAGAAAAGAAAGAAAGAATAAAGCTGGAGGTATCACCCATTCTGATTTCAGTATATATTCAAAAATACAGTAAGTAAAACAGTATGGTATGGTTTAAAGATAGACATATAGACCTATTGAACAGGATATAGAGCCCAGTAATAAACCCACATATGTATGGTCAACTAATCTTTCACAAGAACACCAAGAATACACAGTGGGGGAAGAATAGGCTCTCCAACAAATGATGTGACAACTGGATATCCAGATGAAAATAATAAAATTGGACCCTCTATTACACCGTATACAAAAATCAACTCATAGTGGATTAAAGTCTTAAAAGTAAGACTTAAAACGATAAAACTGCCAGAAGAAAACTCCTTGACATGGTCTTGGTAATGACTTTTTGGATATGATACCAAAAGTACAGGCAACACAGAGGGATAACTTAACTTCCTCTTTCCTATTTGGATACCTTTGATTTCCTTCTCATGTCTGATTGTTCTATCTAGGACTTCCAATACTATGTTGAACAGGAGGGGTAAAAGTGGGCATCCTTGTCTTATTCCAGTTTTCAAGGGAAATGGTTCCAATTTATGTCTGTTTAGCAGTATGTTTGCTGTGGGTTTCTCGTAAATGGCTCTTATTATTTTGAGGTATGTTCCATCTATGTCTAGATGCTCAGGGGTTTTTATCAAGAAGGGGTGCTGGATTTTATCAAAAGCTTTCTTCTGCATCTAATGATATAATTGTGTGGTTTTTGTCTTTACATATGTTGATGTATTTAATTATGTTTTAGGTCTTGTGGGTGTTGAACCAGCCCTGCATCCCAGGGATGAAGCCTACTTGATCATGGTGGATGTTAAAAACCGGATGTTGGATCCAGTTTGCTAAAATCTTGTTGAGAATTTTAGTATCTATGTTCATCAAGGATTTTGGTCTGTAATTCTCTTTCTTCATTGGATCTTTACCCAGTTAGGCTATCAAATGATTTGAGGAGAGTTCCATCTTTCTCAATTGCCTGGAATACTTTCAATAGGATTGGTATCAGTTCCTCCTTGTATGTTTTGTAGAAATCTGCTGGAAAGTCATCTGGTCTAGAGCTTTTTTTTTTAAGGTAGTTTTTTTATGACATAGTCAATTTCCTGGATTGTTATTGGTCTATTTACAGTCTCAATTTTTTCTTGTTTCAACCTGGGGAGGTTGTGTGAAGTCAGAAAGTCCTCCATTTCCTTTAGGTTTTTGATTTTGTTTTCATACAGGTGTACATAGTAGTCTCCGACAATCTTGAATTTCTTCAGGGTCAGTTGTGACTTGAACTTTTGCATTTCTGATTGTGTTTATTTGGTCTTTTTCTCTCTTTTTCTTAGTCAGTCTAGTTAGAGGTCTGTCAATCTTGTTTGTTCTTTCAATGAACCAGTTTTTTGTTTTGTTGATTTTTTTTCTTTCTTTCTTTCTTTCTTTTTTTTTTTTTTTTTTTGTTGTTTTCTATGTCCTGAATTTGGGCTTTTATTTTGGTGATCTGGATTCTTCTGCTGACGATAGGGTCTTGCTTTTCCAGCTCTCATGGGTGACTTGTTAGGCTGTTAACTTGTGATCATTTCATTTTCTTCATGTGTGTTCTTAGAGATATGAATGCCCCTCCTAGTACTACTTTCATGGCATACCACTGATTTTGGTAAGATGTTTCTCCATTTTCTTTTGTTTCTGCTGTTTCGATTTCTATATTGGCCCAGAAGTTGTTTAGCATCATGCTGTTTAGTGTCCATGTCTTTGTGGGTTCTGGGGAACTTTGTTGGTGTTGATATTTATTTTTATTCCACTCTGGTCTGAGAAGGTGCATGGCAGTATTCCAATCTGATGGAATTTGTTTATGCTTGATTTATGGCCGAGGATGTGGTTGATCTTAGAGTGCATTCCATGTGGTGATGAGTAGAATGTATATTCTGTGGTTTTTGGGTGGAGTGTTCTGTAGGTATCAATTAAGTCCATTTGGTCAAGCGTCATGTTGAAGTTCCAGATCTCCTTGTTGATTTTCTGTCTTGATGACCTATCTAGGGTTGTAATTTTATGTAGAGAAATTCTGCTCAATGATAAATGCAAGTGGACATAC
>CAUYQG010044541.1:0-17397 GCA_963574415.1 Tarsius wallacei | reverse complement strand
GAATTATTTCAGTGTTCATGTGTAGTGATTTGTTTCTCTCAATTAAGTTGTATTTCTCCTGGTCCCTGAACACAGTGGTTTTTATATTGAGTGCTATACACTTTGATATTATTTATTTATTTATTTATTTTTGAGTTGGAGACTCATTCTGTCGCCCAGACTGGAATGCAGTGGCCGCTCCCGGCCACCGCAACCTCGACCTGCTGGGCTCCGGCGATACTTCCGCCTCAGCCTTCCAAGCTGGAACTACAGGCGTGCGCTACCACGCCCGGCTAATTTTTTGTTTTATTGTAGAGATGAGGTCTTGCTTGCCCAGGCAGGTCTCGAACCCATGGACTCAGGCAATCCACTCACCTCAGCCTCCCAAAGGCGCAGGATTACAGGCTGAGCCACCGAGCCCGGCTACACCATTTTTATTTATTAAAAAAAAAAAAAGACTAACATAAGAATTAGGATTATTCAGTCAAGTATTGGTAGACATTTTCTTGAAAATGAATAAAGTATGCCTGCCACTTTAAAGAAAACAATAGACTATATTATCATCAGTGATAAAACTCAAGCTTTCAAGATAATGGAGATAAATGTCTGAAACAGAGTCGATGGCCAATCAATGCTGTCATCCTCAACTCCCATTTCCCTGCTTCCCTCCCACTCTTCTTGGTGGGGATTAGCTCCTCGGCCTTGGCTGGCAAGGTGTCTGAGAACTGAGTGTGAGATGGGGCAGGAGGTATTGGTTAGGGCACAGAGTTTAAGCTGCTGTGGGAACAGTCACCCAAGTACAACAAGTTCAACAAGATAGAAGGTCATTTATTTCATGTCAAACTCTAAATTGGGACGTGATTTGGAAGTGGTGGGCAACTTTGACACCATGAAGTAGACCAGAGATTCAAGGGACTTCTGTCTTGCTCTCTGCCCTCCTCAGGGTTGGGACTGGATCTCTTTACCGTGTCAACTTTGACCCAAGGAGGTGGAGGGAAGATGTGAAGGGCCAACACATGTCGCCTCTGCTCACACATCATTCACATATGGCCCCACCTAGAGGCCCTAGAGGCTGGAGAGTGTCATTTGTAGCTATGTGGCCATTCTGTGACTCAAAAGAATGAAGGAAGACTGGATACAGGGAGACAGATAACAGTTTCTGCTACAATGGAAGTGGGGTAGGATCAGGAGAGAAAAATGTGAGAATGGCAAAAATGTAGCGTCTGTGAGCTCTCAGCTTCAAAGAGATGCCCAGAGGAGAGCCCAGAGAGGCCTACCTAGATTCAGCACTCTGGCTTTGCTACCTCTTCTCACTTTGTCAGTCTGTACTTGGGATCTAGGACATGTGTCCTCATGTTTTGCCCAAACATTTGAACCTGGTAGATCTAGAAGGAACATTGGAGATTCCCTCTCATTCCAAAGAGGAGTCTGAGCCTCAGAGGGGAAACTCTTGCCCAGTGACACACAGCAAGTCGGAGTTGGGGTTGGGACCAGAGCCAAGCTCTCCTACCCCCAGGCTCATGGTTTGCTTGTCAGCAGGCCTGTTCCCTCCTGGACATATCAGATGGCTCCCTACCTGAGCTGACCATCTGATTCCTTATCCTGTGTTACCTTGAAAAGCATTAACATAATTTAAATGGAAAAGGAATGAAGCAAACTTTTATCACACAGTCAAAACAAGTACAAGGATGTAGCTTAAGGAGAGCTATTCAGGGAAGGGGTTTTCTATCCCTTTCATTCATATATCACTCAAGATCCTTTTGAATGCAGGTGCAAACATCCCACTGAAGCCTGCTTAAACAATTAAGGGGGATTTATTGGTTCATATTCTCTCTATTTCCATATGTTTAGGGTGGGTGACTTTCAACACCCCATTCCTGGTCCTAATTTTTTATAGCACTTGTTGTGTCTTGTTGTAAGTTGGGGGAATAGGCTCTGGCTAACCTAAGCCTTTTGAGCTTTTATTGGAATATGCCTTGGTCAGCTTCAATCAGAGGGTTGAAAAAAGGGCCAGAGAACCAGATCTGGAACTCACATCTCAGAGGGTATCAGCAACAGAAGGTACTGCCACCTGATGTGTCTGTGGCAGCCACTTTCTAACTCTGAGTTTCTGTGCAAGGCCCAGGTCTGGGGAAAGGAATTCTGATTGTATGCCCATTCTTATCTGACACCAGAAGAAAATGGGAGAAAGGAGGGAAGCTATGACAGACAAAAGCAATCCCCACTCCACTTTCAAATCCCCCCATGGCATACTGCCATTGTCTATTCCTGTTTAATAGGTTGACTTTTGTTCCCTCATGTTTTAACTTATAGAAATATATAGAGACTTTATTAATGGCATCTTTTAATGAGGGGCTAGACAATCTTGACTTAATACTTATTGGCTATATAACCTTGGGCAAATCAGTTAATTTCTCTGAGACTCAATTTCTTCATCTTTACAATGGGAGCAGGCTATCTGGGATAATTAAGATAGCAAATGCATGAAAGGATGTTGAAGTAGAATAAACATCACAATAAGTGGTGGCACTTTTCATTATTTTTAATTTTCCTCCCTTTCTACTCTTCTTCCTAGAAGACTTCTGAAAGGGGAAATGTGCAGGGGGATGAGACAGTGGGATGGGAAGGGGAGGAGGCCAAGCAAATAGCTGCTATCAAGCAGGTCTCAGAATGGTACCTTTGGCTCAAGCTCACATGGGAGCTCTGGAGATATATCACAACTCAGAGAGCTATGTGAGCAGGGAGCGAGGGAGCTGGGGTATTGATATTCCATGCTGCCAGCCATTGGTTGGGGTGTCAAGCAGGCTGAGGGCAGCCTTCTGGCAATGAGATGCAGGTGCTGGCTGTTGGGACTCAAAGCACACTAGGGACCAGAAAAGGGGGCAGAGGAGGTGTGGGTGGAGCACCCTGCCTGTCCTCAGAGGCACACTTGACCCCCACAACAGACTTGAAGTGGGGAATGATTTCAGCCAATGGGCCAGGGCTAGAGAGGGCATGAGGGTGAGACTCTGCAGCCTCTCCCTCTGGGTCAGTGCTCACCCACTTGGGTGCCAGGACTCGCTCCATGGAGCTGCCAATTTGCAAAGCACTTCCAAACAGGAGCTCAGCAAACCTGGAAGGGTAGTGTGCTCAGCTCAAAAGCGGGGAGTGTTTGTTTAAAATCTCAGCTGAGGAACCAGGGATTCCCACCTGAAAATCTGCACTGTGGCATTTTGCCAACAGGCCCTAGGTTGGCCCAGGCTCAGGGCAGTGGAAAGAAATGAGTGGTTGTTCCCACGGCCCACGATTTGAGGGGTAAGAGGCTGGGACTTTGTGGTTGGCAAGAGACCCACTTGCTCAGGTATTCTCTCAGCATGTCCTGGGCATCCACTAGGCTCCAGGCTCTGGCCTCAGCTGGGAAAAGCCTCAGCCTCGCTAGTCCACAGATGACTCAGTTCCTGCTCTGTACCAAAAAGACAGGAAGATCCGGTGTGCTGGGGCACTGAGTAAAGAGACATCACTCTCCACCTGATAGGGCAAGCCTCTGGGAAAGGGTGGCTTTTGAATTGGCTTTGAAAGGACCTGCCTTTGCCGAACTGGAAAAGAGCGATCAAAAGGGCCTTATTTAGCCCATGGTCTAGAAGTTATATGTTTTAATATTTATTTGAAAAACATTCACATGGCATTTACCATGTGCCAGAAAAAGTTCAAAGGCTTTACAAGTATGAACTCAGTTGCTATTTGTAGGGAATGTGAAGAAGCTTACAGGGCATGTCTGTGGGGACGCTGGCTGTCTAATGTGACCCCTGTCTTCTTTAGGAGTCTGACACCTGTTCTCTTTCTCCATAATGGCTAGGGCGTGGCTGGGCCCACGGGATGCTTCCTTCTCCCAAGAAACAGGGAGTGCTGGAGATTCCCTCCCTGCAAGCGGCAGCATGGGAATCCAGTACCCAATGTTCAGGTAACCAGTGGTGGTCTGTCTCTCTCGACTCTGCCTGTGGCCTCTTCTAGCCCTGGCCCAGTTGCCTGACTCTTCCTGCTTCTGGTCCATTTTCCTCAGGGTGATTTTACAGCCACCTCGGAGTACCTTTTCTGTTAGGGTTGATTGAGGTTGGATTCTGTGTGAGCACCCACAACCCTGATAAATTCAGAAGAGGAAGCCAGGAGCCGGACACGAATAGGAATCAGACAGAGGAAGGTCTCAGCTGCCAGACTAAGCGCTGTGACTTGAGCCTTTAGTCTAGTGGTTCTTAATAAGGGATGTGCTTCAGGACCATCTGACGTATTTGCTAGCTCTTACTGCACTAATGCTGCATAACAAGTGAGCCACCCCATCCCAGCCAGGGTGTATAACAACACAAATTTATTTTTCTCACTACAGATGGGCAAATTAGCCAGTATCACTCTGAGGAGCTTGACTAGTATTGGCTGAGCTTGAGTCCAGGCTGGGGGTTGGGCTCAGATCTGTTCTGTGTGTCTCCCATTCGGGGACGGAGGCTGGAAGTGTGGTATCTATCTGGGACAAACTCTTTTGTGGTGACTAGCAGGAGTGCAAGAGGGAGGAGTGGAAATATGCAGTGTCTCTTGGGCCTTGGCTTGGACCTGGTATGGAGTCACTTTTAGCCATATTCAGTTGGGCAAAACAACTGACATGGTCAAGTCCGGTGTCGCTGATGTGGGAGAGTTCCCTCTGCTCACAGTGAATCATGATGGAGGGAGACAAGGAAGAATTGTGGACACATAGTTTAATCAATCATACCAAGGACATTTTTTTTTTTCAGTCTGATACCCTGAGTTCAAGCCTCTCAGAGGGATATCTGTATTCTGAGAACGCTGCCCTGGTGATTCTGATGTGCACTCTCGTGCGATAAGTATTACAGCTATGGACAATGAGAAGCCGTTGAAGGCTTCTGAGCAGAAGAATGATATTGGTCATGAGTCACTAGCAGTACTGGGCTTGGAAATAACTCTGGGAACTAGGTGGCTGTGGAGGCTGGGAGACAGCAAACTGTTGTGACTGACCCAGAAGGGAGGATGAGGACTTGGACTGGTGTTCCCGGCACCTACTGCTGTGTAACAAACCACCACTAGATTCAGTGGCTCAAAACACCTGTTCCATTACCTCTCGTGGCTTTGGGGGTAGACTGGGCTCAGTGGGGGTAGCCCTGACCATGTGATGTCCACTGGGACTGCAGTCACTGGGGACTCACTTGGGAAAGACATCCAGGACAGCACACTCCCACGGCTAGCAGCTGTTGCTGGCTGTCTGCTGGAGGCGCATCGGGGCTGTTGGCTGACACACGTACGTGACTGCTCCGTGTGGCCTGGACTTGCAGCATAGCAGCCAGGTTTCAAGAGGGAACGCTGCAAAAGTGAATATTCCAAGAGGGAGAAGGCAAGAGCTGCTCGTCCACATGAAGCCTCCGCCCCAGCATTCACACAGTGTTGCTTCTACAATACTGTTGGCTTGACAGTCACAGGGCCAGACCGGACTCAAAGGCTTCATGGACAGAGTGAGGAATAATTTGTGACTGTCCTTAATTAATCACACCTGGGCAGTGGCTGTGTTAAGGGAGAGGTTGCAGATTCCAGGGAGATTTAGGAGGAATGGACAAAACTCAGTACTTTATCAGCCATGGAAGGAAGAACTGGGGACACATTTGTCAGGACAGCCACTACAAACCCTGGAGTCAGCTGTGGGTTCTAACATGGCACAGCGCCTCTGCGAGGCATGAAGCATGTTCCTTGGGAGGGAAAGGTAGCTGGCGTCTTTGGCCTGGACACTTGCCGTCACGCCAGCAGGTATCCACCAGTCAGATTAGCCAGGCCTCTCACGGGGCACTCATGAGGAGGACTGAGGACAGATGAGCTTTGATGGCAGATGAGGTGGGAAAAAGAGAAATACTGGATGCTCCTGGGAGTGGAGGTTCCAGAAGCCAGAGAGGGGTGTGGTATGAGCAGGTCAGGGAGAGACAGAGACTGGTCTCTGATCACCCGGAAATGGCAGGTGCTTGCAGATGTTCCCAGAAGCTTAGCTGCTCCCAGGTGGCCCTGGCCTCGCCAGGATGTCAGCTGATCCAGATGCTAAGACTCGATGGCAACACTACCTCTTGCTTTTCTGCTATTCTTGGAGGTCCCGGGCCCTCTGGTGACAGGTGTCTTGAGGTTCTACACAGCAGGAGAGGATCCAAAAGTCATCTTCCTGAACAACCCTGGGACCAGGCCTTGGAGGGCAGTTCTGGGCCATGTATGAGATGTATATTTTTCTTTCTTTTTTCACTAAAGTATTTTTTCCTCTGGCTTTCTCACCAAGCTGACTTTCCTTCAGATCTGGGGCTTTTGGTCTCAATGTCACCTGTATTTCAGGATCAAGAATGGTTGTTAACTTGTTCCTCAATTCTTCAGTCTGTCCTTCCTGTGAATTTGACTAAGAGGGCTTATGCCTGTAATCCCAGCACTTTGGGAGACTGAGGAGGACAGGTTGCTTGAGACCAGGAGTTCAAGACCAGCCTGGGCAACATATTGAGAACCCATCTCTACAAAAAAATAAAAATAAAAAATTAGCCAGGTGTAGTGGAGTGTACCTGTAGTTCCAGCTACTCAGGAGGCTGAGGCAAAAGGATTGCTTGAGGCCAAGCGTTTGAGATTATAGTGAGCTATGATTGTGCCACTGCACTCCAGCCTGGGCAACAGATATCTTGTTTCTTAAAAAAAAAGACATTTGGACATGGTAGGCAGCTGACTCAGCAGTAGGAAACGTCAGTGCCTGCCCAGGGTCAATCTTTCTCTTCCTTCTGAATGCCAAGCTCATGGGGATTAGATATGAGAAAAATTATGGAGACAGACACACCTACTGAGTCCCAGGGCCACTACTTATAAGTCACATGACCTTGGGCAAGTTATTCCATAAAATGTGAGACTCCCTTCTCCATTCATAAAGTGAGACTAATACCTCTCTGACAGACTCTGAGTTTTGTGTGTTGGAGGAATCAAGTTATGAGGAAACTCTGCCTTCCTCAGGTAAGAAAATGTCCTCTTGCCCCTTCCTTTGGGCAACTTAATCCTTCCCATCCAGTACTGTGGTTGGGGTGGGCTGCCCAAGTTGGGTCAATCAAACTCCTGTAGTGATTGGTCCAGGAATAGGCACATGACTCAGCTCGACCAATGAGAGTCCTTCACCAGGATCTTTCACACCAGAGCTAAGGAAGAGTAATTCTCCTTCCCTCACAACATAAGGTTGGTAGGTTGTAAGTCTGAAGCTACCCGTGACCTTTCCTCCCAACACCTGGGTTTTGTGAGCCCACATATTTCCTTTTCGCTTGGGCTAGTTTCAGTTAGGTTCTGTCACTGACCCTAACTAAAAAATTCTTCAGAAAATATTACTTTCTGATGATTTTTCAGTAATGAGAACCACTTCTATTGTATGCCAGGCTCTGCTAAGCACGTTCATAGATTATCTCGTGATTGGCCTTGACCTGTGGTTATTTGTTTGCCTGGTGGCACTCTCCAACTGCACCTAATCTCCTCACAGTTGGTTTGTCTCAGCATTGCCCAGGACCCAGGTCGGTGTCTTCCCTGTTCTAGCACAGTGAAGTGTAATGACAGCCTCTCCTCCGTGGGTCACCTTGGACTTAGCACCCTGTGTGAGGTGAAGCGGGTGGCCAGTGCAGACATAAGAATGTGCAGACACAGGGGATACAGATGGTCTGTCACTGCACGGGTTCCACAGGCCCCATGGAGTTGGCCCTCTGGCCAAAGGTTGGCTGGGGACTGATCTTCATGGGGTGATTGCATATAAGTGGGAGGGGTCCCTCTCCTGCCCAGCCTCAGCCCTTCTTTCCTATGCAGGCTTTCCTCTTACTATTTTAACAGCTGGCTCCAGAATTCCTGGGGACTGTGTGTTGGGGGTGGGGAATGAGGAAGTTTCTGCTTCTGCTAAGCCACCTGGGGTGAAGGTGACCCCCCCACAGGGTTCCCGCCAGCTTATGGAGAAAGAAGAGGCATCTATGAGGGAGACCCCAAAAACCTGGAATTTATTTATTAAAAATTGTGTATTTATTCTTACATGTTTAAACGTTAGTGACCTTCAAAGTACTCTTCATTTGATGTAATACACCGATCAAATCGCTATTTCCATTGTTCAAAACAGTTTTTTAATTCATCCATTCTGATGTCTTAATTTAGTGCTGCTGCCATTTTTGTTTCTCCTCTTCCACATCAGCAAAATGTTTCCCTTTGAGAACGTTTTTTAATCCGGGGAAACAAAAGTTACTTGGGGTGAGACTGGGTGAATAGGGAGGGTGGGGCATGGGGGTCATGCTGTTTTTGGTCAAGAGCTCAGAGTGGTGTGGGCAGGTGCACATGTAAATCACCCATCATGAAATGGGCAATCACACTGAAAGAATCTCCGCTGGGCTTGGTGGCTCAGTCTGTGATCCTAGCGCTTTGGGAGGCGGAGGTGAGTGGATTGCCGGAGCCCACGAGTTCGAGACGTGCCTGGGAAACTTGGCGAGATGTCATCTCTACAATAAATCAAAAATTAGCCAGGCATGGTAGCGTGTGCCTGTAGTTTCAGCTACTTGGAAGGTTGAGGTGGAAGGATCGCTGGAGCCCAGCAGGTCTAGGCTGCGGTGGCCGGGAGTGACGGAGTGAGACTCCAACTCAAAAAAAAAAAAAAAAAAGAATCTCCAAAAAAATTCACTGAGGCCAAACACAACCTTCCACAACAACTCTAGCTGGTACTCTGGTGCTGATGGATTCCTAGAAAACTTACCTTGAGGAAGTCTGTAACAAAAAGGGCCCACCCTCCAAATGATAATTCCGGTTTTGGGGGGTACCCCTCATATGCTGGACTGAAGGGTGAGTAGGAGCCAGGAGTTAGGAGAGCAGAGAGAAAAACAGCATGGAGAGGACCAACTCAAGCGGCCATGTGGGCACACAAGGAGGCCCCCGGATGATGGGGCACAGGAGGCTCCATGTGAGAGGGAGGCGTGGACATCCCGGCACTGGCTCTCGATCCCCCAGCACCTCTTACTCAGATGTTCACTCATCCTCCAGAGCCATCCGAGACCCCACAGTTCCAGAGGACCTCATGGTATCCTCTGACAAGGAGGAAGGCTCAGGGCCTAGGGGGGGGAGTGGGAGCAAAGGAGGGACGGGCTCCTGCCCGTTTCTTTCTGAGGCCAGCTCCATCTTCTGAGGGCCTGACCTGCAGCCTTGGATAATGTGTCGCGACCAGGCCCTCTCTTCCCCCGTGTCCTCCCCGGGGCATACCCATGTCAGTAGAGGGAGGCGGCTCGGCTCTTGGCCCTGCCTCCTCTTCTACCCCCCTCAAGGGAATAGTGTCCGAGGACAGGGGCAGCAGGCAGTATGGCCCCATCTCGCTTCGCATTGTGTGGGAGCTCTGTCACTTCGCTTCCTGTGTTGTCAATGCTACTGGAAAGGTCAGCTGTGGTGTGCTGCCCAGTGAGTTCTTCAAGGAGTTGGTTTGATGCCTGAAGAAAGTGGGAGCCATGGAAGGTTGTATGCAAGAGAGGGGTGTGGCCCCTCCTGAGCGTGTTTGCCCCAATGGGAGGTCATAGAGGTAATGATAATGATGAGGCAACCTTAATGACAGTTAACGCCCGCCCTCTGAGAGCCCACTCTGAGCCTGCCCTGTATGCCATCTATAGACCAAGGAGTGAGGGTGAACAGCTGGCCAAGGCCACCCAGCTGACAAACCAGGAAGTCAGAGCCGCTGTGTTCCGCCCAGGGTCCCTCTCCAGTTGTTCCAGGCGTGCGGGGTTCATTTCCAGCAGGAACTCTGTGAGGACGATGCTACAGTCCCCATTTACGGATGAGAAAGTGGAGGCAAGTGGTGGAGCCAGGAAATGCATGTGTGCTGCACGGATTTTGCTTCTCTCAGATATCCACGGGAGATCTGGGAAAGAACGTGTTTCTTCGGCAGACTTGTGCTGGGGAAGTGGGGCTGAGGGGAAGCCTCAGCTTCGACACCCCAGGGCTTTGTGCATACCTAGGTGATGAGCACTGAATTTGTTGTGATCTGCCTGTTTACCACAGGGTCTACATGTGCAGTTGTACAGCTTGTGCACTGTACAAGTCTAGGAGTTATGTGGCATAAGCAGCCCATGAAACCCGATATCATGGGGGCCACTCACAAGGGCTTGGCTGACAGGCTGTGGGGTCTGGATCTAGTCTCTGTCACTTTATTGTCCTGAGCCCATTTCCTCATCTATAAAGTAGAGACGGGGGTCACTGTCTCTCTTCCCTAGGCACTGTCAGGCCTGCATGAGATAACACACTGTGCATAGCCCTTCACCAGAGTCTGGTGCTGGAGGGGACTCCGTAACATTTAGTTTCTCATACTTGTGTCTCCCTTTCTGGACTTGAGGGTGGACATCCTCTGTGCCCAGCCCTGTCCTGGCACATGGGAGGAACGAGGTGCCCATTTGACAAGGACTGGAGGGATAGTGCTGAGGGCAGGGAGAGTATTTGGGAGATACTGGGGCAGTAGGCACCAGTCTGGCATCGGCACCCCTTTTTCCGAGGACCTGGCCTAGTGATCTGCCTTCCCAATGCCTTCCCTGGGGTGCATTTGTCTGAACACAGGGTGGAACTGGTGAGCACAGGCTGGGTTTCTGCAGAGATGCTAGCTTCATTTACCCAGCACCATGACTTCACATTTTTAAAATTAGTTGCCGATATTTTAGTTTGGAGATTTCACCTAGGACCCTAGATTTCCAGCTACTCTTCAAAAATCAAAAGATCTAGCAACCCTGAGCCCGCAACTGGCAGCTGGTGTTGAGAGCCACTCTCTCTGTGCCGGTTACAGGCTGTCTAGTTTGCCATCAAATCCACCTGGCCCAAGTCCCTCCCTTGCATTTCCTGCCCTCCCATGGGGAACCTGGGACCCCGGCTCTCTGGAGCTCCCAGGCAATCCCGCTGACTACCAGGTCTCGGTGTGGCAAATGGTCTCAGGGTCTTCTCTGAGGAACTAGTGCCCCTCACCAGAGAGAGAACCTGCGGGTGCCCCCCATGCGCCGACGCTCTGCCTGCCCGCTCTCCCTCCCCTGCCACCAGAGCCAGCGAGGCTGCTGCCCTGTTTTGGGGACGCAAACATACACACGTTATTAGAACCCCAGATCAAAGGCGGCATCCCACGGCCTGCCTCTCAATGGCCCCTTTGTGCAGGCGGAAGCCTGCAAGAGTCAGAATCCAGGGGTAGAGGGAGGGGCCGGGAGGGGGCTCAGCACAAAGATACTTGTCACCCGGAGAAGTCCACAGAAACGATGTTAAAAGCGGCGCCAGGTGGAGGATGTACCCTGGCTCGCTGCTGGAGATGCAGACGGAGAATTCTCCGTTCTGCGGAGAAAACCCCGTCCCTTGTGATTTCAGAGGACAAGGCGACAGTGGCTGAGAGCCCAGCAGTGGCCTTTGTCTGCCTTCCTGCCCTCATGGGGGTGAATGTGATGGGGCAAAGGCACCTTGGAAAGATAAGGTGGTATGACCTTCTCTTGGGCACAGAGTCAGAAGAAACAAACTGATGTGTGCGGGGGTGGGGGAGGCGGGCTGGGGGAAGGCCAGGAGACGTCGTGGGGACAGTATCACCTCTGGCCAGATGGGCCTGTGTGGTCAGCCATTTGGGCCTACGGCACACACTTCTAAAGCCCCTACTGTGTACCAGGCACGTGCGATGCCTGCAGGCACAGAAAGGATGGTACAACCAGTTGGGCTGGAGGCCCTGAGTGTTTCACACACATCATCTCATCCGTCTCTAATCTCTTGGGCTGGTTTGAACAAAGAAGTGCTTTGAGCTTCAGGTGCGGAGCCAGGAGCCCTGACTGCCCTCGGGTGCAGGTATCGAGGAGGGGCTCCTCTAGGAGAGGGATGGAAGGTGTGGCCGCCGTGGTGCTGAGACGCACAGGAGACAGGCGGACTGACACCTGCCACTGCCCGGGCTTCCTCCTCAGCCTCTTCTGCCCCTGTCCATACTCACACCCATGTGCACCTCCAGCCCACAGCTGGCTTCTGAACTCCAGGATCCGAGGGCCTACTTGGTGCCACGGCTCAGACACTCAGCAGGCCTCCGGAGGTGTACGAGCACAGCGGAGCTGCAGGCTCCCTTCTGTGCAGACCAGCTCCCGGTGGCTTCCTCAGCCCCCGCTTACAGGCACGCAGGCCCAGACCTCGGGGTCTCCCCTAGCTGGTTTCTCACTCTCCCACCCCAAGTCCAGTACATGAGCTAATGCTGTCACCTCTCACCTCCCAGCACTCTCAGCATCCAACTTCTTTGTCTCCTCCACTCCCCGTCACACCGCCACCTGCACTTCTCAACACAGCAGCCAAGTCACTCTAGGCTCTCAAATGGCTCCCATCTCCTTTGAGTAGAGCTGAGGTTCTTGTCTGGCCCTGTCACCTCCAACCTCATCTTCCCCTACTTCTAAAACCTGGCTCTCTGTGCTCTACATTCAGTGGCCTCTTTGCTGTTCCCAAAATGTCTGCAGCATGTCCCCACCTCAGGGCCTTTGCACTTGCTATTCCTCCGCCCGGTCCCGCTTTCCTCGACCTCCCCTGGTTTCTTCCTCATTTTCAAGTCCTTATCGGAGGCTGCCCCTTCTGTCTATCCAAAACTGTAACCTCCTGCCCCGATGTTTCTTCTTCCTTTGTCCCGCTCGATTTTCCCCAAAGGCACGCCCTGTATTTCACCAACTTATTTATTGTCTGTCTTCCCCACTAGAATGTGAGCCTCACGAGGATGGGAGTTTTGTCTATTTTGAGAACCCAAGAACCTGGCATAGATCAGGTTCCAACACTCTTTGTCGCATGACATGATGAATAAAAGAGAAGCGTCTTTATGTCGTGGTCACCTCCTTCCTGCCTTCTGCCGTTCCCTTCCCTCCCCAGTGCCGCTACTTACTCTGTCGAGGCAACAGGCTACACCTGAGTAGCCGCCAAGAAGGCTCAGCTTTCTGGAGCCTCAGAGCATGTGTGGTCTGCACACCAGTAACATCAGCCTCCATGGGGAGTTGGGAAGAAATGAAGATTCCCAGGCTGCACTCACACTGCATGCTAACAAGAGCTCCGCGGATTCACGTGCACATTAAGTTCCAAGGAGACTTCTCTAGGGAACCTGACCCCAGCCCAAGAGAGGGGGACTAGGTCATTCAGGAACCCTGGGGCAGAATGTGCAGGCAGTGTCAGGGACCAATCTGCCCGTGCATCTCTCTCCATGTGGTCACCTGTCTCCACTTCCCTCTGATGGCCGCTCCTCTTGTTTCTTTTTGCTTGTCCATCAGCCCGTGGGGACCCTGAGCAGCTGTCCAGCCTCCAGACTATGGAACCCTCAGCTTTAGAGACCTGGAGTCTCTAAAGTGAAGTGTACTCCAGGCCCTGGGCCTCTTCACACTCTGTGAAGAGATCCTGATTGATTGGGCTTATGGACCAGGCATCTCTGATCAGCTGCGGCCAAGGAGGGACAGACCCTTAGGCCTCAGCAAGGACCTTAGCTTTACCAACATGGTGGCAGGGGCCACCCTGGAGCGGTGCTTCGTGCAAGGGAAAGAGTACGAGAAAGATGCTAAGCCGTAAGAAAAGGGACATTACCCATGAGCTTTGCTGCAGTGACCGCCCTTCCCTTGCTCCTCGAGCTGTGGCCTGAAGAAGCCCCTGCACCACCAAGGAACCTCTGACATAGGAACTGTCCAAGTGCTCACAGGCCTGAGAGTGGATAAATATGTCCTAAAACATGTTCAACGTACACCATAGACATATGTGGACATTTGCCTTCGAGGAGCCTTTCCACACTGGCTCTGTCCTCACTGAGCTTCTGATCCAGGCCTCTGGAGTTGGTTCTTGGACTCTCAGATTGGAAGAAACCTTAGAAGTTATCTCCTCCAGCATTTCCCAAAGCATGTTCTATGAACACTTGTCTTCACTAGAACTTTCCAAGAAGTGTTCCCTGGTTGGTGAGTCTAAGAAATCCTGCTTACAATGCCCTTAGAGAATCAAAAAGCTTGGCCACTCAACAAAGGCTCTGAGAAGTCCTGCAGAAAAAGAATGCCTCCCTTTGGCTAAGCCAGGCCTGCCCAGTTTCTCATGGGATCCTTTCTTTCACATAATAATAGCATCTCACAAAACCAGTGTTCAGGGACCCAATTGTGGGAAATGTCACTCTACCCAACCCTTCCTTCTAGGGAGACTGTATGGTGGTCAGGCCTAGGCTGCACATAACTGAAACACAAAGTTTAAAAAGACAGCAGCTTCTTTCTCTCTTTTGTAAATGGAGTTTGAAAATAGTCAAAGACTGGTACTGTGACTGGAGGGCTTCTCAGTCAAGCCCGCAGAAGAGCAGAGAGGCAGCGGGACTGGGAGGAGAGCAGGGTTCCCTGAGGGAGAGATGAGAGGCTGGACTGGCTTTCTCCCTCCTCCAGCCTCGCAGGGAAGCCTGTTCTCTGAACTCGCCAAAGCACCCCGGTCCCAGGAGGAACTGTCTGCACAAAAATTCCGTTCAACCAGCATCCGTAGGGGCTCAGGCAGCACTCTTCTGGGATCACTTTCCGTTAGTGCCCAAACAGTGGCTTGGGGGCCTGTCCCATGTTCTGGGGGAAGCCCAGCCTTCCCCTGCCTCATCGCCAAGGCCAGGTGCCTCCTGCTGGCCTCCCTAACTCCCACCCTGTCTCCTGCACTGCTCCACCCTGAAGACTGCCCTGGCCTGGTGCTCCGCCTGTGTGGGGCTCTCTTTTCCAGCCCTTCATTCCGTCCTGGGCCACTAACCCAGGGTTGTGTCAGGATCTCTCAGAGGGAGGAGATTACAGCACAGAGCTGGCCAGGTGGCAGCTGCCCATGCATGGTGGTGCTCACATCCCTCCCTCCACCCTGGAGATGGCCTTCACTTCTCAAGCTGTCTCCCTGGAGATTCTTCCCTTCCCTCCAGAATTCCTGACACTTTCTCCTGCAGTGCAGTCTAGCACGCCCCTCCATCCCCAAACCAGGCTTCCAGGCCCTTAAGCAGTGGCAAAGCCCACCCAGAACGATGAGAGAAAGCAAGTCCCGGGACCCACAAGGAGAGACTGGGAACCCGCCTTCATTCTCAGCATATCCCAAGTGATCCTCCTGGCAGTGCCCCACCTCCTTGCTGGCCACAGCACTCCCAGGGCTGACGAGAGGCAGAGTGATTTCCCTTCCTTCCCAAGCAGGTGTGGCAGCACCGACTATGGAGGTACCGGGTTGGAAGCTGCACCCAGAGGTGCAGGTCAGATGAGTCCCAAGTCTCCAGGAGGGAAACTTGGCCTCATCATCAAGCAAGAAGAGAAGGTGGGGAGGGAGAAGGGACATTTTGGCTGTTTAGAGCAGAGAAGAGCTCTTCAGGTTGGAAGGTCAAGGAGGGCTTCCTCTAGGAAGTGGTGTTTGAAGGGGGCCAGATCACATGGCTTAAATTGGGGACGAGTGTGGGGGCAGCCAACCAGGGTGATTTTAAAAAAAAATCTCCCAGCTCTGTCTGACAGATTTCACCTAAACCAGCCTTGCTAAATCTCAAGCCCCATGAAACCCGTTTCTGTTATAATCTCTCCCTCTTATCTCTTCCTTGCCTTCCTTTCCCATTCTCCTCCCCCAAAGGATGGGAAATCTTCAAAGAAAAAGATGTGTCACTGTAAGTACACAGCCCAAGAAATGGGCCAGATAAATTATTAAAACACATACAAAGACAGTGAGTCGTGGGGTGGGAGGCCCTCAGAGGCCAAATGGCTGACCTAGGTGGACAGTACGCTGGTGGTCCCCGGGGAGCCCCTCCCCAACTCTGACAGGCTAACATTTCTCCACAAGGCCAGTGACTTGGTTCTAGCCCAAGGCCCAGGTGGGGGGGCCGGGGCGGGTCTTGATTCCAAGCAACAGAGTCCCGGGCCCCTGCCGGGCTGGGCAGCCCAGGGTGAAGGCGGAGGGGCCTTTGTGTCTGCGCTGGACATTTGGGATTTGCTCCCCCCCAAGATTCAGACTGCTAACTGCAGAGTTTTAGTTCTTGCTTTTATCTCTTTTTGAACTGTAAAAAGAAATTCCCAAGGGGAAGAGGGGATACTTTTTTCTCAGGAAAGAAGAAAGCCATGACCGGTTTAAGAAAGTAACCAACTTTCTGAGCACTGTGAGAAAGAACACTCAGAGTTTTGCTTTGATTTTGAGGCACCCTGGCACCAGCGGGGGTGGGGCGAAGAAGACACACTGCAAGCCCAAGCGAATTCCATTGCCTTTTGAGGGGTCTGAAGGAAGGTTCCCACTCCGACTCAGAGACTCAAGCCCTGGCCTCCCTCCTGCTCTTGATTTGCTGCAGGCTCCACTCCATTTCCCACAGCTCAAGGGTGCTCACTGCCACATTTGGGGCCGGTTGATTCTTTGTTGTGGGGGGCTGTCCTGTGCATTGCAGGAGCAACCCTGGTCACCACCTAGAGGCCTCCAGACATTGTCAAACATCCCCTGGGGGGGCAACACAGCTCCTGATGGGATGGAAAGGGAAAAGCATTGCCTGCCGTAGAGGGTGCTGCCTTCTAAGCTCCACACTATTTACCCATTCATTACGTTCATTGCCTCTTGCCTGTCTTCCCTCCAGGAGAGCGGGAATATGTGAGGGGCAGTTGTCTATTTTGTTCACTGATGTATCTTAAGCGTCAAAAACAATGCCTGTCACATTGCTGGAACTTGATATTTGTTCCACATGGGGGGCCTCTCTCTAATGGCGGGATGTTAGTTTTGAACTGTGTTGGGGCAACCTTATGGAGTGAAACAAGCATGGGCCATGGAACCAATGGATTCCGGTTCAGTTGCTAATTGGGTCACTGACCAACTGTGTGACTTTGGGCAAGTGACATCACCTCTATGAGTCTAGTCATTTGCCTCCTTTCTAGAACAAGCATGAGTATGCATCAGAGAGTGGTTGTGAGGACTATCCATGACACAGGACAAGGACCAGCACATAGTAGGTACTAAATAAAGAATTGCAACATAAAAATTACAACAGTAATTTTTGTGTGTGTGTGATTCCAGCATTCCTTAAATGAAACCTCCCGGCAACAGCATTCATGTACCTGCTTATAAGATTAGCATTCACTTCCACCAAAATGGGTGTGGAGAAAAGGAAGCTTGGAGGATGAAAGCTATGGACCATCAGATGAAGATATTTGTGACTCAGCGGGCCACGAATTTCCAGTGTCCTTCTGGGACACCAGATGCTCCTGAGCTGTGCTGCCCAGTGCCAAGCCTCCAGCCACAGGTTGACGATCACTCACAATATGGCTAGTCTAAGTTGAGGTGTGTTTTGAGTGTAAAATACACACTAAATTTTAAAGACTTAGTACAAAACAAAGCATATAAAATATTTTAGGGATGGTGAAATTATAATGTTTGGATATATAGTGTTCCCTCAGTATCTGCGGGGATTGGTTCTAGGATCCC
>CAUYQG010044538.1:0-16402 GCA_963574415.1 Tarsius wallacei | reverse complement strand
AGTTTCCCTCAACTGCCAATCACACCCCCCCGCCCCCTGACAGTTTCCCACTACTGCCAATCCCTTTCTTATAGTCTTATAATAATTGTTCAAGGTCCGCTTGAACCTATGGTACTCTGTTCTTTGTTTCTGTGATAGATCACTGAGTATGCTCGATTCCAAATCCATTCAAGTTGCTGCAAAGTCCATATATTTGTCCTTCTTTATGGCTGCATAATATTCCTTTGTGTATATGTACCACAATTTTTTTAATCCAGTCCAGCTTTGATGGGCAACATGGTTGGTTCCATGTTTTTACTATTGTGAATTCATTTTCATAAATCTCATTCTGAAGGTGCAATCTCTCTTCTTGTTTCTTTAATTGAAAGTGTTTATGAATTGAGGCCTGGTGAATGATGCCTTTAGGGTTTCGAAAAACATTTGGTTTTATTTTCTTACAGTATTGAACCTTGTCATATTCACCTAGATTCCTTCACACATTGCAAATTATCTTATTTGTAGAATTCCTTGAATCTTCTATTGCCTTTGTGCATCTGTTATTTACCCTATGAACTGAACTTGAAAAAATATATACATTTAAAATAAAAAACAAATCATCCATATTTTTGTTCTTTGGGGGGATTGGTGAGTAATATGAATTAAAAGAACAGACTATCCTCTTTTCTTGCCTTTATTCTTCCTGCAAAATATGGAGGAAAGAGAGATAGATATGTGAGGCTTAACTGTCCAGGGTTAGTGCAAACAGTTTGCAGTCTTCCTGTTTGCTTCCTCCTTGGTTTTTCTCAGTCCCTCTAGGAAATTGTGTGTGTGTGTGTGTGTGTGTGTGTGTGTGTGTGTGTGTAAGCAGTGAAAAAGGGAAAGAGACTGACTTAAGGAGAGTTAATATCACATATGAAATGAAATTCAAGAGTTAGCTATTAGATATATCTGAGTAAAAGGCTATGTTCAAGCTAAATTGATTAATGAATGGGTCCTAATTGTGTGCTAATTGCTCTGAATAAATTAGCACATAATTAAGGAGGGCCCTAGTTAAACTTAGCCTGTCTATTTTAAACATTCCTTTGTATTAAAATCTCTGCCAGGTTAAAGTCATTAGTAGCTACCTGTAGAAGGTAACAACCATGAGTTTCACAAATATAGCAGAGATGTCCGCTAGAAATGTAATTCAGCCACGAATGCAAACCATATATGTAATTTAAAAATTGTCTAGTAGCCATATTAACAAGTAAAAAGAAGAACGTGAAATTAATTTTAATAATGTATTTGACTTGACCTAGTATATCCAAAATTTTATCATTTCAATATGGAATCAATATAAAAATATTAACGAGCTATTTTACACTTTTTGTACTGAACCTTCAAATCCAGTGTGTATTTTATACTTATTGCCCATCTCAAGTCAGACTAGCCACATTTCAAGCATACAATAGCTGCATATGGGTTGGCTATTGTATTGGACAACACAGAACTAACATCCCACTCATGCTTTCTAGTACAGATAGCCTTTCTACCACTTACATTTTTTTTTGTTGTAACGAAAGAAAAGGGAAACAGAACACTGCATGTTATATGAGGACTGCAACATTTCTCCAAATGCAGCACAGCAGTACCAAGAGCTGCCCTGTGGAAAAATATATTTTGTGATTAAATAAGTTAGGAAAGTTCTATTCTTTTACCTCCTTTGGAGATTACATAGTTCATTCACACATTAAAGACTGAGAAAACGCTCCTGGGTAAAGAAATGTGTTTGCATGTTGCTGAATTGTTGAGTTCTATGTCTTACACAAATTCTAGAGATCACCACAAGTGTCTCTCCATTAAAAAAAAACAACAAATGATTTTGTGTTTTCTTCTCCTTCTTCACTCCTTTTGGAGTCCATATCTATTTTTCTTTGTATTCAGAATCACCTGAGAAACAGTCACTTACTATATTGAAACCAGCTTTAAGGTCTTGCACTTGGACATAAGTCTTCAGAAAGTGCCACATACATACCCTTCTCTTCTTTCAGAAGTGATGAACACTCTAAAAAAGAAGAGAAACATCTGAATGTGTATATGTGTAAACACGGAATACATACAGTTTCTTAAGTATAGTAATACAGTTCCTGCTGATACTTCCTTTTTATATTTTGTGTGGTGTTAAATTACATGCTTTAATGTGCACTAATCTTGTAATGTGAGTGAAGTAACTGTGACATAGCAATCAGTTTAAAGACGATATAAACTATAATTGACTACTGTCAATCTTTAGCAAATGACTTTTTTTTTTTTTTTTTGCAACTTGGTCTTAGAGGGGCCTCTGATGCTGTCCCTATAAGTTTTATTTTTAAGATCTGTGCTTACGTGGCAATTACCAACAAAACAAATCCTGCTGCTGACTTTGATTCAAGTTGACTATGATAACTCATATATGGTTGTATTCAAATAAGAGATTGACTTAAATAGTTTTGTCTCTGTATTTTAGGACTTTAGTATTTCAATATTAGAGCTGTCATCTGAAGACTGTAGCAGCAGTTGAATTCTTTTGTTTTGAAAATGCAAAGTGTAATATGAGCTGTATATATATATATATATATATATACACACACACATATATATATGTGTATATATATACACATATATATATATATACTCTCCAGGAGTAGAAGTGGAGTATTTTAAGTGCAAAAGTTTGGCTTTAGAATCTGATAAGCAAGGGCAGCCCATTCTCTAAAAAAGGTAATAGCTTTCTCAACTTTGAACATCTGGGGGAGCTCTTCTTAGAAGGGAAGTCAATTTTAATCTCTTGGATTTAATGGCACTAAATTAGTAAAAATTTTAAAAATGGATTGTTATAGAATTCATTTATTAGAGGAAACACATTGCAAAGCCATATACTGGAAAATGTATACTGGGTAAGCACCACGTGTTAGTTTTGGAATGTGTATTTCCCAGTGAATAGAATTTACTGCACCAAAAAGCTTTTTTTGCACAATTCACAGTACTTGCAGACATATAATTGTGTCATTAAAGGAAAAAAAGCTCACCTTCCTAATGATAAATTTCACAAGCAGCAAACTAATGAAATTTCTTAAATGAATAATATGCCAATCCAGTATAATTACTTATTCATAATTGTATCTAGTAATGAATAAGTACTACTATTTAAAGTACTGTTGAATTTTGAAGAACTGGTCAATGAATTAGTATTATTAATAAAATTGTACTCTTTGCAATATATTTGCCTCAGCACAAATACAGAGTTAAAAACATAAAATTATTTAGAAAAAAACAGCAAATAATAGAGATTGGTTGTTACTACTTTAAAATCCTTTTAATTTTCATTAGCACTAAATCCAACAACAGTTATTTGTTGTGTATAACTAAAATTTTGACATACTTGTACACAAAATGAGAGGCTTTTAAAAAACGCCTTTTTGCTAAAACACATTCTATGACCTCTTGCTAATTGTTATATTTCATTAGGGGCACTTTGAGGCGCTTTCAAAGGCATATCTGTAGCAATTAGGTCTAAATTTAGAGCAGAACATTCTGCCAGATATTTTACTATATCACAAAAATGTTGTACTGCTGTATTTTGTAATAAACCTAAATTCTCTAGTATTCTGGTATGCTACATATTATTATACCAAAACATCACTTTCTAAAAGTCTATTATTGTGTACATAATATTTTAAAAAATAATGGGTATTTCGGTCCTAGTGAAAAAGTATAATACAATACACAACATTAAATTGATCTTTAGTCAAAATCCATTTAGGCGTTTGACAGGGAAACTAGCAATCATAAACTGTAATGCATATATTATTCTCAAGGACAAAATGACAAATGATAATACAGAAAGACAGGATGATCACTCGAGCAAGTTAGCTGGTATGCAGACTGAGAAGGATCAACTTGCAAATACTTATCAGATTTTGGCTTTTGTTATTGGTTGTTCCTGGAGGGGAGGTACTAGTCAGGGTGTTGCTTCCCCTTTATTTGGGGGGTTTGCTCACAGCCCACTGTGTGGTGTAATTAAATCTCTTTAGAAGCAAGATTGAGTCAGAATCTTAGTGATGCACCTTACGGTTTTTAAAACTGCTGTTACAATGTTCCAAACACTGTGATCTTTCCAAATGTGTTTCTGTATTAGTTTTGTACTGTAGAAAAATAATTCTCCATAAACTGGACTTTATAGTGTTTAAAGCAATGTTATTTATTGGCTTATGCCCTCCCCCGATACATTTACATACAGTACACTTAATCATGTAAAACCTGTGTAATCCTTTGCCTTAAAATAAAATCTAATGCTAAATGTTGAGTGTGTTCTAATTAATAATTTTAAGCTCCTAATAGATTTTTTTCTTTGTAGTTAACCACGGTGTCAAATAAAATATTACACAAATTCTCTGTGGCGTGTTGTTGATCATTCTGTATTTGTGACAGTGTATGTATCTTCATGCAGGACATGCTGGGTTCTATAAATAGACATTAGTAATCCTTTTAGAGAAAGGGCCTGGTACCTCTCAGCTGTTGGTTGAATCTGCCCCTCAACCCTTATAAATAGACTTTCTCATGCGACACAAGAACCAAGAAAAACAGCCTGTCATGCTGTCTCTCTCTACCTTTTTTGTCTTGATTACTTTTGAATGTTCACGTTGTATTTATGTTTACATTATTTTTCTAAATAGAAAAGTGCCAGAGATGTCTGGCGATTGAAATCACTCAATCACAGGGAAAGGAATCTGATAATTACTTAAATCTAATCCTTTATGAAACAGGTTTAGAGAGATTTAGTGGCTTGATCAAGGTCTGAGGGACAGGCATAGGTTGAGTCCACCCTGATGTCCAGAAGATGGTCGAAAGTTCAATGGGTGAAAAGGAATTGTGTTACTTTTGGTACTGGCACACCGGTAAGAAGAGGTCTGTCTTGGGCTAGAAAACTACTTCCTTATTAGGCCCTGCTCTTTGCCCTGTCTGAGTAGTCACAGTTATAGAGGAATACAGTTTGTAGGCAGTTTTTCTGAGAGATAAGGCATTGACTCCTAGAGATTATCGCTGATGCTCTTTCAACATGGATGCAATACTTCAGACCACTGCATTTGAAAGACGAAGGGGCATGTTTATGTGGCACAGCGAAAAGTGAAATCCTTCCTTATCTTGATGGTGGGAGCATGACAATACACTTGCACTTTGAAAAGCCTATGTGGAGTCTGGTTATTTCTAAATGAACAGAAACGCTGGCCTTTTGATGAATCAGATGTTTCCTCGGCCCAGAAAATAGAGACTGGGCTGGAAAGGCGATCAGAGTTCAACTCTGGGCCCTGTCAGGTGGAGTTTTTCAGAGGGATGTAAACGGTTTCCAAAGAGAGCACCGGCCAAGGGACTCTAGGACCCAGAGGCTGAGCGCGAAGCCAGCAGGGCCCGCCGCATTGTATCCCTCAGAGCTCCGGCGGCGCGGGGCGCTAGCTGTCGCAGGGCGCGGGTTCGCGGCCCGCCGGGGGACGGTCGCCGCAGAGACGCCGCGGGCACAGTGGCGCGCGGGCGGCGCACGGTGCGCGTGGGCGTGTCCCGACGGGGCCGCGCTGCCCGCCCCACCCCAGCCAGGTCGGCCGCCCCCAGGTCCAGCTCCAGAGCCAGGGCGGGTCGACTCGGCCCGCGTGCCCTCGGCGGGCTGCACAGAGCGCGGGAGTATTGGGGCCGGGCATGCCGGGAGCCCCTCGGGCAACCGTCGCCGCCGCCGCCGCCGCCACCACCACCATCGCCGCGTCCGCCCACGGTGCGCGCCGCTGACGCGAGGAGATGAAATTCCCGGCCTCTGTGCTGCCCTCCGTGTTCCTGTTCGTGGCCGAGACGACGGCGGCGCTCTACCTGAGCAGCACCTACCGCTCGGGAGGGGACCGCATGTGGCAGGCGCTGACGCTGCTTTTCTCCCTGCTGCCCTGCGCGCTGGTGCAGCTCACGCTCCTCTTCGTACACCGCGACCTCAGCCGCGACCGCCCGCTAGTGCTGCTGCTGCACCTGCTGCAATTCGGGCCTCTCTTCAGGTGCGTGCGGAAGCCCAGAGCCACACCGGGGCCGCAGCCCCCGGCCTGTCACCCCGACAGTCCCGAGCAGAGGGGGGCCGTCTTCCAGTAGGGACAGGTGGCCGGGCCCAAAGCCTGCCCGCTGTGCCCCTCAGCCCCACCGTTCCAGTTACAGGAATGCGACAGAATCTTGGCATAATGGTAATAAAGCTAGGGCGCACTGCATTCCTGTTAGGTTTCATCATGTGAAATTGCCAACGTTCAACTGAATTTGACCAACAAAAATGGCATTTTCATGCGGTTCATCCTCATGAAATACGTTGCTTTCTCTGAGGGCAAGTGGGCTCCGGTAGGATTGGCTTGTGTGGTCCCAAACCATTGGGGAGTGTGTTCTAAGCCGCGGTTGCGGCGAGAATGTGTATAGGCCATTTAATTTTAATTTTTCAAACACATGGATTTTACTGTGTGCCGGGCACTGTTCTAGGCGCTTTACGAATAGTTAATTCTCACACGGAAGTTTTAGAAATCCTCTCACCATTCTTTTCTCTTGGTGGTGTTATGAATATTATGGGGTGTGGAAACATGGGGTTGTAAAAATGTCCTGTGGCCCTGCCTAATTTATAAACAGTCATTAAAACTGGTACACAATGCGCCATGAAGTCAAAAACGTGCTGTGTGTTAAGTGAAGAAAAATTATTGGTGACATTTCTGGAAATTACATTTTATTAACACAGCAAGCAAGCAGAAATACATGGTAGTAAAACAGACTTTGGCTCATCTGAGGACCTTGAAGGGAGTTTTAAATGCGTTGTTTTCATATTTTTCATCTCTATTGGAAAAACAAAACAAAAGGTGTCTATCTGGATTCAAAATAAATGTATAGTACTAGACTTTAGACGCAGGTGACGGGAATCTGAAGAGATAGGCCAGAGACACCTCACCTCCCAGAAAATTCAGCTAGCCAGAAACCTTTCCTACCAGAAAATCAGTCTCTATTTCATACATACTCAAAGTCGAGTAGCAAAATAGATTTTAGAGTCCTGTTATAAAACTTTTGCACCTCATTAACGTCAGCTGTCCCAGCTGACACTCAGACTATTGACTGGTAGTCTACACAGTCACAGCAAACTTGGTGAACAAGTTTCCCAGTCTCCAGTGGCTGCGGAATCCTAGAAAAAAAAAAGAAACAGGTGCAACTGGCAGGAGTGAGAAGTTATTACTTACTTCCTGATAGCTAGGGAGGAGTCAGTGAAAAAAAAAAGCGGTGGGAGGGGTGGTAGTGAGGGGGGGTGGACGGGAGGGGTCTTAAAAAGTCCTGCAACATGGAGCCATTTAGTAGGGAGAGAGTTAGTCACCTCCTAGCCAAGTAAGCCCTGTGGTCCTGATTGTATTCTGCTCAGTGTGATCTGATTTTGGGTAAGACACTCATCACTTCTCAACTTCATCTGTGAAAAGAAAACTCATGAGGTTTAAGTGAAGTAACAGAAAGGGGAACTGACATTTTTCAAAAGCTTCCTGTGCTAGGTGGTTTGGTATGTACTTATATGCCTCCGTTCATTGAATCCTCAGTATAAAGTACATGTAATTGTCCCTGTTTTATAGATGAGGAAAATGAGGCCCCAGACCACGTTCCCACAACTTGAAGTCTAGTTGTACTCTCTATTCTCTGTGAAAGAAAGCAGAGGAGTGTGTAGTACATATTATCCATAGTTTTATTTTAAATTAAGAAAAAATTTGGTCCTCTTGGTAAAACTTAATAAACACAACTGAAATAGCTAACCAAGTAAATGACAATACCCTATCATTGCTGCTCTTTAGAATGTTTCTGAACACTAAGAGTAACCTAACATAAAGCTAATGACATAATATGATATTTAAAAACAGAATGACAAGTATACACCTGAGCTTAAGAAATATACCGAGATGTTAAGAGTGGTAATTTCTAGATAATGGGGCTATGGGTGACTTTAATATCCTCCTGAATAATATAGAAAGTATAGCATTTTCTCTTTTATTATATAGTTTTATATATTTTTTCAGTTTTTACAATAAAAATATTTTAACTTTATTAAGCAAAGAAAATACTTGGTGCTTTGAGAGATAACTTCTCAGCTATATATAAAGTTTCAAAACTATAAAAAGACCTATTTCCAGAAAGTTCTGAATGGGTCATTGTCTTCTTGAAGGAAAAACAAAATACAATATACGAAACAAGCAACCTACTTTCATCAACAAGGAGTCTCTGATTCTAATGCAGCTGATTTATTTCAAGGAGATATTGGACGCATGATCTTAAAGCTGAGATACACAAAATGTGGTTCCAAATCTCTTAGCTTTAAGATGAAAAGGAAAGCAGTTTGTTGTTATGTATTAGTATGAATTAATATCTTACTGAAATTTCTTCCTGCTGACTGTTTGATTCTGTTTTAACTCTAAGACATCAACTTTATATAAAGATCAAAATTCTTTCCCTCAAATAAAGGAGAGTCTTGATATTTCTTCCCTACTCCCTTATGGGTTGGATTTAATGTTTTTCATTAAACTGGTTTTGAATCATTTAGTTATTTACCATTTACCTTTAGGTGGATACTAGCCAAACTCATGTTGTTCTTATGTAGATGCTGTGTTTCAATTCATGCAGGATGGTGGCCCTGTTAAACTGCCATACAGTAATCGAATGATCCTGAGCTAAATACTACTAACTAGGTTTTGCTTCTTTTTTTCTTTAGGGAGGCATGGGGAGAGCACCATATTTCATTTATATCAGTCTTGCATTTGAAAGCGTAGTTGTGGCTTGTATGGTTGTTTCTACAGTAACCCTGGGTTTGAATGATACGAATTTTGGATAATGCCTTGAATTTATTTTTTACAATTTTAAGGAAAATCTTATCATCAATTATAATAGATAATCTGGAAAAACCAGAGAGGGGAAAACATCTCTTGCTAAAAGAAAACAATTTTGAAAACAATTCTGTCATTCTTTCACAGTTGTGCTAATTTTCATAAATTGATTGGGAGGAGTAAATATAAATGAGCTACAAGTTCAAGGAATTCCCCCATTTTTATTACTGTTATAATTAGAGAAAAACGGCACATGAAAAATCTGGGTTTATAAAATAAAGGCTAAGTAGTTCCAAAAATCTTGCTAGAACATTGTAAACGGATTTACTATAGTATTTCTCTTTATAATAAAGTTTCAAAATAATTTAAAATAGTAATAGTGTACATTTGAAGAGCATTTTTTTTCATTTGTAAAGTGCTTTTGCATACAATATTTAATTCCATCCATTGCTAACTGTCATAATCTTATTTTTACAGTTCGGGAATTGAGGTTTAGTGAGATTAAGTAGCTTTTCAAAGATTTCACAATGTTCTCTATTTAATCAGTTTGGTTCTTGTACAGACTCACAGAGCATGTGTGTCATATGAAGATATTGTGGCTTATAGGAAATCATAGTATTTCTTGGGAAAAGTAATTTTATTAGGGTCTCTGGTATCACAACTTATTTATGCTGGCACCCATATGCATAGGATCAGCTAAGGAATAAACGCCAGCTACGATGCTTGAAAATTAGATAAAGCGAAAATTGTGAATTAACCTGCTGATTATCTACATAGGTCAGCAAACTGTGCCCTACAGGGCAAATCCTCCCATCCCTTGTTTTTGTAAATAAAGTTTTGTAGGAACACAGCCTTGTTCATTGGTTTATGTATTGTCTACAAACGCTTTCTCACTCCGGAGGCAGAGTTGGGCATTTACAACAGAGACCGTGGCCTGCAAAGCCTGAAATATTCACTCTTGTTTTTTTTAAAGATGTGGTGTATAATTGAGGATTAGGTATACAAGTGGACATTGTACCGGCAAAGTTTGGGCCTCTCGTTGGTCCCCACTTTACATGGTTTGAGATCAGGCACCCTTATTGATGTTATGTGCTCCCCCTCCCTCCCCTGGCAGTTTCTGGCTACTGCTAATCCCTTTCTTATAGTGTTATGATAAATGTTCAGGGTCCACTTATGAGCGAGAATGTGTGGTATTCAGTTCTTTGTTTCTGTGATAGATCACAGTATTATAGACTCTTACTCCATCCAAGTTGCTATGAAGTTTATAATTTTGTCCTTCTTTATGGCTGCATAATATTCCATTGTGTATATGTACCACATTTTTAAAATTCAGTCCAGTTTTCAATAGGCAGCACAGTTAGTTCCATATTTTTGCTGTCGTGAATAGTGCTGCAATAAGCATGCATGTGCAGGTATCTTTTTTATGGAATGATTTGAGTTCCTCCAGGCATATTCCCAATAAGGGGGATGCTATCATATGAAGGGTCAATTTTTAGTTCAAGAATCGCCACAACTGTTTTCCATAAAGGTTGAACTAGTTTGCATTCCCACAAACAGTATAGAAGCATTTCCTTTTCTCCGCATCCTCACCAGCATCTGCTGATTTTTGTTTTATTAATGATGGCTATTCCTATTGGAGTTAATTCACTCTCTATAAATACTTTACAGAAAAGTTTGTTGATCCCTGATCTACATGATACTGAAAAACTACCTCGAATTATTTTAATGAAAGGGCTGAATTTCTGGATTTAGACAATCTCTCAAGCAAAAAAATAAAATAAAATAAATAAATAAAAACAAAGGACAGATTTGGAATACTTAGATGAGTCCTGCAGAATCCCAAAAATAGTAGTTTGTTTCTTATCACTTTTCTTCACCAGCAGTGGCAGGAAGTAGTGGGACCTTTCACAAATTTATTAAACACTACTAGGCGTAAAACTCTGTGCTATAACAAATGTAATACCTGGGAAAAATAGTGAATTGTGAGATGTGACAACATGTGCCATTGGCTCATTTTGAGACCATTCATTTCTCTTGATTTATCACAGAAGTTTCATTTTGTCTACAATTCTGTGGAATGCTTCCAGTTTCATACAGCCCCCTCTTTGGCATTAGGAGAATTGCTTTCTCTTCTGAACTCTCATTTCATTCATTCAGCTCTTAGCATGTCCTGGTGTTTTGTTTGTTTGTTTCTTTAAATAACTCTAAGCTTGATTTTATTATGCAAGCAAAACATTTGTGGTTGAAATAACAGAAGAGGTCGGGCTCGGTGGCTCAGTCTGTAATCCCATGCTTTGGAAGGCCAAGGTGAGTGAATTGCCTGAGCCCGCGGGTTCGAGACCCGCCTGGGCAACTTGGTGAGACCTCATCTCTGCAATAAATCAAAAAATTAGCTGGGCGTGGTAGCGCACGCCTGTAATTCCAGCTACTTGTAAGGCTGAGGCAGAAGGATCACTGGAGCCCAGCAGTTCAAGGCTGCGGTGGCCGGGAGCGGCCACTGTACTCCAGTCTGGGCAACAGAGTGAATCTCCAACTCAAAAAAAAAAAAAAAAAAAGAAATAACAGAAGAGTAGAAAACAGATATGCACCGTAAAGAAAATAAAATCTTTAATTCGATTGCCTAAAGAGAATAATTCTTAATGTTTTTGCAGTATATCTTTACTAATATCTTTACAGGTATGCTTGTAAATTATCTCTCAGTGAAAACAAGCCCTGATTTTCAGTGTTTGCTGGTTTCTCTGTGTATAATCTCATCATGTCTGATCAAGCTATTAGCTGTTTAAAAACTATCTCACAAAATTCTTATTTAATAATCAGCTCTCAAGTCAGTGTGAGCCAGTTCAAACATTTCACTGTTTATATTATGTGTGTATTTGTATATATTTTTATATGTGTATGATTTTCTTTTTACAAAAGGTAGAGTTTTTTATATATTCTTTGTAATTTGCTTTTATCACTTACCAACTATAGTAAAAAATATGTATATATTAGTATTTACTCATATATATTTGGGACCACATAGCATGTCATTGAATGGATATAATTTATTTAATTATTCTTTTATTTCGGGGACCTTTACAATATTTCCAGAATTTTGCTATTATAAATAATGCTGTGATTTAAATTTTTTCAATAATATTTCTTTCTAATTGAGATACTGTAAGAGAAAATATTCATGAACAAAAAGTGCTATATAAACATTAGTTTTCATTATTTGTTATTGTTTTTACGTTTATGTCTCATTGTCCCACTTAGATTGTGAACACCTCTAAATGAGGCAGGAATATCCAGTTGTCTTTGCATTCCCCAAAACACTTAGTAAGTGAATCTGCATTCATCACATATTTGAAAATAAAAATGATAATCAATTTATTTTATCTTCGAGTCCTTGTTGTGATCAGTGGTCCAACAGTGTGAAGTGACTGGGCCTCATAAAATCCTTAGTAATAGATTTGAGTTTTTCCTCAGAGAAAATTCAGTCAGACTAGCTGGGCATGAACTCTTGGCCTGAACTTCATTGACATTATTTTCAACTGAACAAACTGGTCCATGCAGTTTTACATGTTTTAATGTAATATATTAGGGTGTTCTTGACCCCAGTGTACAAAATGTAGTAGACAACCTCCTCCTCAACACCGCACTGTTATGCATCTTCTTTCTCCCAGGAACAAATGAACAGGGGTAATAATCACAAAATATGAATATGTTCACTTTGCACTCAACAGAAAAGTTTCTGCATTTCCTCTCTTACACGAAGCCTTATGTTATTATTTCAAATTCTAAGTGTATTCTTGTTTCCATAGTCGCCTCAGAGTGAGAATAGAAGGTTAATGTTATAACATTAACATTCAGTAAAATAGATGAAGCCATAAAATCTTCTGGCAGCATCATAAGGTTGTTATAAAAGTACGTGTTTAGGAAAAAAGTCCTGTATTAATGTTTAAACCTAAAGCCATGAGCATTTTTCTTATTCCTAGCATTTTCCAGCATTTTATTATGAAAAATTTCAAACATACAGATGGAAACTTGAAAGAATTCTATAGTGAACATCCAAGTACCCACCACCTAGATTCCACAACTAATACTTTGTTTCACACATCTATTCATCCATCCATATGTCGTGTGTGTGTGTGTGTGTGTTTGTGTGTGTGTGTGTGTGTACATACTTCAAAGTAAATTGCAGACATCCATCAGTATTCTTTTCCCCTTCGGCATCCTCATCATTACTTAGAGAGGAAATCCCAATTTTAAAAGGCAGGTATTCTCTCAGCCTGGAGAGGTCACTGGTTAAGGCTCCATCCCTAGGGCAGACTTGAAATTCCATAAATAAGATATAGCTGGCGGGCCTCCAGGCATGATTGACTTTAGCCCTACCCTTTAAGACCTTATAAGAACAGAGAGATAGATAGTATGTTGTAGTCTTCCAGTGAAATGCTAGATGGCAAACTGCCATGTGCTTGGGAATCTCTCAACTATAGCTTTTGCTTTAGCTGGGGTGGTTTAGGGCATCTTTTGGATGTGGAACATTTATGAGAGGGGTTCCCCCAAAACTGGAATTTATTTATTAAAAAAGTATTTATTTTTACATATTTAAGTTTGTTACCTTCAAAGTACTCTCTGTTTGATGCAATACATCTTTCGAGATGTTTTTTGTATTGCTCAAAACAGTTTTTGAACCTATTTTGATGCCTTATTAGGGCTTCTGCTATTTTTTTTTCACCTCTTCTACATGGGCAAAATGTTTCCCTTTGAGGAATTTTTTTCATCTGGGGAAACAAAAGCAAAAGTCGTTTGGGGCGAGATTGAGTGAATAGAGAGGGTGGGCCATGGGGGTTGTGCCCTTTTTTTGGTCAAAAACTGCTGAGCACTAAGTGCCATGTGGGCACTCATAAATCACTCATCATGAAATGGGCAAATGCATTGAAAGACTCTTAAAAAAACAAACAAACAAATTCACTGAAGCCAAACGCACCTTCTCACAACAATGCTAGCTGGTACGCTGATGTCGATGGGCTCCTGGATCACTTACCTCATGGAGGAAGCCTGTACTACAAGGGCCTGCCCTCCAAAAATACATATATGTAATTCCAGTTTTTGGGGGGTCCACCCTTGTACACACACACAGTATTATTACCATCTTTCACAGCAATGTGGCAAAGTAGGCAGGTTTTTTTTGCTTGTTTGTTTTGCTTTTTAAAACTTGTATTTGCTTTATAATAGAAGGAAAACGCTCAGGGGGTAAGTGATTTGCCCAGGGATGTACAACTATTATGTGTCAGGAAGAGAAATGGAACATTTTTCTGTGGCTCGGGAGTCTGACCCACTTTCCACTCTCAAATAGGTTTTTTGGTTTTGTTTTTGTTTTCTTTTGTTTTTTACCTCAGTGGCCTTTGGTATTGCTTCTCGATTTGATTCTCACTTAATTTCCATTGGCCTGCCGGAGGGCCTCAAGAGTACTGTGTGCTCAGAACTGGTCCTTGGAGTGGGTGATTGAGAGGAATGACTACAGTCCAGAGTAGCCAAGTCCAGGCTTTGAGAATCAAGCTAATTGTAAGCATGATCAGCGCTCAGAGTCAGAATCCTCTATGTGTCTAATTATTATGACTTGCTCATTTGTTTCCAGGTGTTTTGAAGTCTTCTGCATCTACTTTCAGTCAGACCACAATGAAGAGCCTTATGTCAGCATCACCAAGAAGCGGCAGATGCCAAAAAATGGCCTCTCAGAGGAGATTGAGAGGGAGGTCGGCCAGGCAGAAGGCAAGCTATTCACCCACCGATCTGCATTCAGCCGGGCATCGGTGATCCAGGCTTTCCTGGGCTCAGCCCCTCAGCTGACCCTGCAGCTGTATATAAGCGTCATGCAGCAGGAAGTCACTGTTGGAAGAAGTATGTATATATATATATATTTTTGAAATTTCTGCCTGTATTTAGGGATCTGAATGGGAAGCAAAATTTACAGATTATTTTGCTTCAAGTAAAATTTGTTCATGTGAATTCAATCCTGAATTTGTGTTCCAGTTACTAGACTCAATACTCATTGAGTTAAAATAACATTTATTTTTCTTATGAATCTGCATTTCGTGCAGGGCTCAAAAGAAATACTTTAGCTATGTTCCACTGTAGATAAACTGAGGTGGCTCAAAAATGGGGGACTAGAACTCATTGAAGGCCTGTTCACTCACATGTCTTGTTACTCATGTGTCTTAATGCTGGTTGTCATTGGAAGTCTTAGATACCCTCCACTTGATCTCTCCATATGGGCTAGTTTGGGCTTCCTCAGAGCATGGTGGCTGCTTAAAAGTGAGAGGAGGCTAGGTGGAAGCCATATTACCTTTGTAATCCAGCCTTGGGAGTCATGGGATAGCACTTCGGTTGACTTTTTCTTTTTTGAAGCCATCACAGAGTCCTACCAAGGTGCAAGGGAAGGGGAGGGAAGCAAACTCTGATGTTTTGGGAGGAATAGCAGAGTTTTGGAAAATCATGTGGGGCCAAAAATACCACTGTGGCCATTTTTAGAAAATATATTTTGCCAGAGGCTGAAAATATAAAACTGCCAGAGGCTGGTTCTCTTGAGATTTCACTGCTACCTTTCAGTGCTAATTCTAAATAGTTGGCTTAACAATTTCGTGGTGAATGATGAAACAAGGCCATAAGCTTGTCTTCTTGAAGTTCAGATAGGTATATCAGCTTTTAAATGAACACAATGTTCTACCCTTTGGGCTATTCTCACATCATCATATTGAGAGCAGATTTGGATTAAATAGTTTTCCCAAAAAAGTCTATGTGTATCAGACACAAGTAAAATGCTCACAAGTGAGAAGGGGAAATAAATCTTCCCAAATATTAATGTTATGGGTGAATGAAAGCTAAATGTCTGCAAAGTGATTTAAAAGCCTTAAGGTGAAAAATTAACTATTTAAGAAAACAATGAAATCTGAATGGAAGAAATACTCTTATTTATTTCACTCCACTCAGTTCCATGCTTCTTTTGTCCATATTTTAGAATGGCTGTTAAAATGTCTTAAAATTCATGACAGGGTCACAGGATACTTGTGAGTTAGAGCTGTCTCCCTTATCCAGGTTACCTTGAAACAGTCCAAGGAACACTCAGTTGCTATTTCTTGTGGCCAATTAAAGATGAGAGGCAGAGTCTGGAAAAAAAAGGAGTGTTATTCTAAAACCAGGTTAGAGGGAGATGGGTCAGCATCCTTACTGAAAAATCCATGCCAAGCAACACAAATTCATTCCAGTATTTATATCCAAAATTCATAGCCTTTCACCCACCCTGAGTTCAAAGCCTATGTGCAATTTTAGCATGACTCAATATTTACATTAACAATTTTTTTATATGTGACCACTGACGTGATTCAGAGTTTTCTGGTCATGCTGACATTTTAGATAACATTTTGTAATTTACAACATGTTTTTTACATGATCTTTACAGGAAGGGGCAGACAATTGCAACATTTGGAAGGAAGGGAAAGTCACAACATTTAAAAGTACACATTTTTCCTCCCCCTCACCCCCCACTGTCCTCAACCCTCCTTTCCCTC
>CAUYQG010044536.1:0-19332 GCA_963574415.1 Tarsius wallacei | reverse complement strand
CTCAGCCTGTAATCCCGCGCCTTTGGGAGGCTGAGGTGAGTGGATTGCCTGAGCCCGCGGGTTCGAGACCCGCCTGGGCAAGCGAGACCTCATCTCTACAATAAATCAAAAAATTAGCTGGGCGTGGTAGCGCGCACCTGTAATTCCAGCTACTTGAAAGGCTGAGGCAGAAGGATCGCCAGAGCCCAGCAGGTCGAGGCTGCGGTGGCCGGGAGCGGCCACTGCACTCCAGTCTGGGCGACAGAGTAAGACTCCAATTCAAAAAAAAAAAAAAAATCCTATATGGATATGTTTAACTTAATGTTACTATTGAGGAATTGAGATGAAAAAGTATAAAGGTATTGAGAAAACTACTCTCATTTATATTTACTGACTTTCTTATTCCTCCTTGTAAGATACTTCCTGTAAACTCCACTGCGGCCGGGCGTGGTGGCTATGCTTTGGGAGGCCAAGGTGAGAGGATTGCCTGAGCCCACGGGTTCAAGACCAGCCTGGGCAAATTGGCGAGACCTCATCTCTACAATAAATCAAAAAGTTAGCCGGGTGTGGTGGCGCATGCCTGTAGTCCCAGCTCCTTGGAAGGCTGAGGTGAAAGGATCGGCTGAACCCAGTAGGTCAAGGTTGCAGTGGCCGTGAGCATGTCACTGCACTCCAACCTGGGCAGCAGAGTGAGACTCCGACTCAAAAAAAAAAATCATATTTATAGACAAGGAAAACTTGTAGGCACAAATACATAACAGTGAAGCTACTACTGCTGGAAGGAATGCATGTACAACATGCATTCTAAACCTAAGAAGCAGAGACTTTAGGGCGGAAAACACCATATACATCACCTCTAGACTGGACCGTGAGAGTCAGAGGAAGAGCAGACTTGGTGAAGTTCCTGCAGCCACCAGCTGATCACCTCACCCAGTGCTGCAGAACCCACTGGATGCTGTGTTACTTTAAGATGACCTAAGGGTGGTTTTCCGATCATACGCAGTGACACTCGCTCTCATTGTTAACGATCAGGCCAAGGGCATCTGCCACAGAGAAATATAGAGCCATATTGGAAGAGTAGAGAGGAAACTAAAGACATTCTTGCTTCTTCAGACAGCAGAAGCTTCCTCATCACAGCAGTAGAGCAGGGGCTTAGTTCAAAAGCTTCCTGTTGCACCGAACAAGGCTCCCTGGACTTTCGGCAGCATCTGGGCTATGAGGTCCAACCAGCTTTCCACGGTGCTGGAAACCTTGATTTTACAATCCCCATTATAGATCTCCACTCCACCAGCTATGCCCTCCGGCAGGTAGGACTGCTTGTCAATTTGGACAACAACATTATTCTTGTGGCGACTTTGTGCTGGGGATCGCCTTCTGCACTGCAGCCTCGATCAGAGGGAAGTCTTGTTTCTGGCAACAAACGATCATCCGGGGCTCCAAACCGACACAAACCCCAAAGGACCAGTGCATCCGGCAGACTTGGTCCCTGGTTGTGTCTTCCACCTTCTTGCTGAGTCTGTTTTGCTTCACTTAGTAAGTCGTGGTAAGCTCATCCCTCACTCTCAGGACTTTGACGCTTGCTTGATTCATCAGATTGGACATCTGAATTTTCTTCTCGTAGAATTCCATACTCTGTAGTCTGTGGGTTTGCACAAACCGACCTTTCGCCGTGCTGAACTCTTCTTCTGTCTTTGCATCTGTTCCTGCTTTCTCGTTGGCTTCTTGTCCAGTGAAAGCCGTTATGTGCTTAATCTGCTTTTTTTTGAGTCAGAGTCTTATGTCTGGGCTCCGGAGTCCAGTGGCACGCTCATGGCCACTGCAGCCTCGATCTGCTGGGCCTAGGTGATCCTTCTATCTCAGCCTTCCAAGTAGCTGGAGCTACAGGCACGTGCCACCGTGCCCAGCTAGCTTTTTGGTCTATAGTAGAAATGAGGTTTTGCCAAGTTGCCCAGGCTGGTCTTAAACCCATGAGCTCAGGCAGTCCTCTCATGTCACCTCCCAAAGTGCTGGGATTATAGGCATGAGCCACCATTCCTGGCCTTAATCTGCTTTTGCAAGTTGGCATCGCTGAGGCCCATGGCAGAAGCAGTGCTAGGCCGGTGGGTGATGGGATCAAGTTTAGGTTTGAAGCAAGCGGTAGAAGGAATCAAAAAGTAATTTTAAAGCGATCTTCTTATTTGTTTTAAAAGAGAACTTCATGAAATTATATACAGCTAGGCCGGGCTCAGTGGCTCAGCCTGTAGTCCCTGCACTTTGGGAGGCTGAGGTGAGTGGATTACCTGAGCCCGTGGGTTCGAGATCACCCTGGGCAACTTGGCAAGAAATTAGCCAGGTGTGGCAGTGCATGCCTGTAGTTCTGGCTTCCTGGAAGGCAGAAGGATTGCTGGATCCCAGCAGGTCTAACTCAAAAAAAAAAAAAACAGAAAGAAAGAAATTATATATAGCCAGCTGAGTTACTCTATAATTACCTATTACAATTTTTTTTTAAATCAGGATCTCCTGTCGCCCAGGTTGGAGTTCAGTGGCACAGTCACGGCTCACTGCAGCCTTGATCTCCCGGGCTCAAGCAATCCTTCCATCTCAGCCTCCCAAGTAAGATAGGACTACAAGTGCGTGCCACCATGCCAGATAATTTTTTTTATTCTTTGTAGTGGTGAGGTCTCACTATGTTGCCCAGGCTGGGAAATTATAATACTTCAAGAATTAATTGAAGAACGACTTGATTGTAAGAATTGCTTGATTATTCAATAGTGGATAACTGAAAATCGTATTTTAAGACACCTGAACAATTTCTCTGATTGGGATCTTTTCTTTTTAATTTCAGTATCAGAAGCTTTGAGATCAGCAGGGCTACCATCTCACTCTCCTGTAATTTCACAGCATTCTAAGGGAAGTAAATCACCAGATTTGTTGATGTATCAGGGTCCACCAGACACTGCAGAAATAATAAAAACGTTACCTCAGAAATATAGAAGGAAACTTGTGTCTCAAGAAGAAATCGAATTTATTCAAGTATGTGCTGCTCTTTATTATAAGACTGTGCAAAACATAACTGTTTGGCTTTTGGAATTTCCTTTGCTGATTGCATGCTCCTACCACAGTCTTGTTATGGTGTGGTCATAGCTAAGGTAGATAGATGGTCAGGTATGCAAGGACTGTGGGAAACACAGTGCCTTCAGTAAATGGGCCTGATATATCAGTATGAATAGCTATAACCACATAAAAAAGAGCTCTGTGGGGTCCTGAGTCATTTTTCACAGTGTAAAGAACTTCTGAGACCAAGAAAATTGAGGACAGCTGTTCTAGGTCAACCTTGCCCTTTCTGGATCTGAGTTTATGTTTATGACAATTGATATGAGTGCCCAGAAGCTATCAAAAACCATTCATTTTTTTGAACTAAAGATTATTTGCTTAAACGTGTATATTTGTAAAGTGACCATGAAAACATTCCCTGTGTCAATTCAATATGTAATCTTATTCCTTTTTTTCCCCCTTTTCAGCGTGGAGGTCCAGAATAATCCCTGTGGCTACTGTTTGTCATCAGACAAAAGAATAATCTTTACAATAAAGGACTTCCAAAATGACAAATGAGAAATTGTATATGAAACAACTTTAATAAATATTCAGTAAAAAACTGAAATATAGAAAATTTAGATGGACACTTGCATCTCCTAATTTATGTATCTTGGTCAGCTTCTCCACAAGCTGACCTGATTGTCTACATACTTTATACTTATTAAAAGAATACATTTTTAAATGTTAGCCTATTTACTCCTGATTATCAAATATTGCCAGTGTTGAACTATTAAAACACACAATGTCTAGTAAACTGTAATAGGTTTCCCATAATGTCACCTTTCTTTGTTTCTGTTTAGACATGGAAATAATTTATCAGGCAGAATTCCTGTTTTAGGGATGTGAGTAAACTGTTATAGGTTTCCCATAATGTCACCTTTCTTTATGTTTCTGTTTACACATGGAAATAATTTATCAGGCAGAATTCCTGTTTTAGGGATGTGATTTTTCTGAAATTGGATGAGAATCAGGAAATAATGATCCCGTTACTTGTTCTTAATTCTCTAATTTTTTTTCATTCACAAGATTACTGGAGTATAACTGGCTTAATGAATGACACAAAGCCAGGCGGTAGCTCACGCCTGTAATCCCAGCACTTTAGAAGGCTGAGGCAGGAGGATCCTTGAGCCCAGGAGTTCGAGGCCAGCCTAGACAACATAGCGAGACCTTGTCTCTACAAAAAAATTTAAAAAATAGCTGCCATGGTGGCATGTACCTATAGTCCCAGCTACTCAGGAGGCTGAGGTGGGAGGATTGCTTGAGCGCCCAGTAGGTCAAGGCTGCAGTGAGCTGTGGTTATGGCACTGTACTTCAGCCTGGGCAACAGAGCGAGACCCCAACTCAAAAAACAAAAAAAAGAAAAAAATACCACCAAGGTAAAACAGGTGACTGTGGTATTAACACTGAGAAGATGACACAGATTATTTTTGTAATTTATATTCCAAAAAATGTCAAAGTATAGAAAGGAAATACATTAAGAGATCCAAAATGAATATAGCATAGGAATAAATGTTTTACTAGAAATTACAATTTATACTTTGGAAGATGTTAAGAAAGTCTTGTTGTTTGGTTTATATTACTGTTTTGATTGTAATCATGTATGAAAATCCTGGTGACTGTTAACTTTCTCAAACTTAATGTCTGAAAGCCTCATAAAATCAACGTAAATATTCACCTTTTTAAACAATTTATGAAACTTTAATAGGGTCTTCCTGTGCCAAGGATATAAATGTTGTGAAGTAAAGCCTCACAAAGCTAAATAAATGCTCTTCCATACCTTTAATGATTTCTAGAATATGCTTTAGTCATCCCCAATACTAAGGGTAGCTCATGAGCAAGAGACAGAATTGTTGAGTATGTTTCTGTATTTGCCCAGTTGCCTGTGGAAATGTAGCCTGATACAAATATGAGGGCTTGGGGTTTAATGCTAGCAATAAGTTGTTCTGGTGACTCATGAAAAAATAGATAATATTTAGAGTTGGAGGCTCACTCTGTCGCCCAGGCTAGAGTGCAGTGACACACACACAGCCACCACACCCTCGACCTGTTGGTGTCAGGTGATGCCTCCGCCTCAGCTTCCAGTTAGCTGGAACCACAGGCACGCACCACTATGCCTGGCTAATTTTTTGATGTAGAGACATGGTCTCGCCAAGTTGCCTAGGCTGGTCTCAAACCCCTGGGCTCAGGCAGTCATCTCAACCTCTGCTCCCCAAAGTGCTGGGATCACAGGCATGAGCTACCATGCCTGGCCTTATTTATTTTTAAAATTACTTTATTTGAGAAAATTACTTTAAAACTACCACTATTCTCTTTTTTTCTCCTTAGCTATGCCATTTCAGTAAAAGGAAGCCCAGGATTGCCTTTTTGCTTTCAGAAATAAAGTTGGGTTCAGGTAATGAAGGGTGATTTGTGTAATACTTTGAGCCAACACCTAGAAACTCTAATACTGGAACTATGGATATATATCTGAGGGCAATTTTTTTTTTTTTTTTTGAGTTGAAGTCTCACTCTGTCACCCAGGCTGGAGTGCAGTGGCACGCTCACAGCCACCCCACATTCATCTGCTGGGTTCCAGTGATCCTTCTGCCTCAGCCTTCCAAGTAGCCTGAACTACAGATTCATGCTACCACACCCGGCTAAGGGCAATCTTGACTACAACTGCTGCCATTAAAGTAAAAATGAAAAAATATGTCACTTACAGAATTTGCAGTATACTATGGCAAAAAGCATGCCATTGGGAATTGCTCTCACAGGATAAGCTTCCAAGGAGGCCGGTATCGAAATCCTGGCTAGGCTTAGAGTCAGACAGCTTGTATTTTCATTTTGGGGCTACGCACTTACATATATATAATCTGCAAATTGCTGAATGTATCCAAGTTTTGGTCTTCCTTTACAGTGATCAAATTAGTGTATTATGTATTATAACAAATCACCCCAAAATTAAGTGGCTAAAAACAATAATCAGTAGTTCAAGGTTTATCTGGGTCAGGAATTTAGAAGCAGCTTCACTGGGCAGTTCTGACTCCGTATGCCTCATAAGATTGCAATCAGATACCACATAAGGCTGCAGTCATCTAAAGGCTTGGCTGGAGCTGTGTGATCCACCTCAAGGTGGCTGGCTCACACAGCTGGCTGCTGCAGGCAGGGCTTTCCTCGGGGCCACCTGAATGAATTCATGACATGGCTGGCTTTCCCCAGAGCAAATAAACATGTAAGTCAGAACAGCATCCTTTTATGACTGAGGCTCAGAAATCACACTTCTGCCATATTTTATTGGTCACACAGACCATCTGTTTCATTGTGGGGAAGACTACACAAGTGCACTGATGATACCAGGGGCAAGGATCGTTATGGCCATCTTGGAAGCTAAGCTAATTCAGATGTGTGGAAGTGCTTTGTAAACTAAAATGCTATGCAAATGCTTCGTGGTATTTCCTTTTTTCTCTCTTTTTTCTTTTAGCTCAAGGTACTCAAATGGTATTTTATATATTCAATGACCTCACTGCCCCTAGAATGTCATCTAAATACTGCCTTCATTATCCTATTTTAAACGTCCTAAAATAGGAAGTTGCTTGTCAGCAGCACGGTATAATATACTGCTCATCAACTCATGTGCCATGGGACACTTGGAACCTCATATCTCAGTTGTGCCACCAAATATGGTTCACTAGTTTATTTCTACTTCAAGTGAGATTAAATTACAGTTACAACGATATTATTCAGAAGAAACTGACAAGTCATGTGACCATGCATCAGTAGGTATGCATGACTTGCCACAATTACGAGAAATAAATGTTAAAGATGGTGTGTTTTGTGCAATGTGAGAATTTCACGTGTGGGCAAGGGACTGAAAGATAGTAACAGCTAACATAAAATAAGCTATTAGCTGTCAGACACTATTCTTTTGGTCACACAGAACCATCTGTTTCATTGTGGGGAAGACTACAATGAAACAGATGGTTCTGTGTGACCAAAGGAATAGTGTCTATTCTTTTTTTCGTGTTGGATTCTCACGCTCACCCAGGCTGGAGTGCAGTGGCACGCTCACAGCCACCGCAGCCTCAACCTGCTGGGCTTAGGCGATCCTTCTGCCTCAGCCTTCCAAGTAGCTAGACTACAGGCACATACCACCATGCCCGGTTAATTTTTTTGATTTATTGTAGAGATGAGGTCTCACCGAATTGCCCAGGCTGGTCTCAAGCCCCTAGGCTCAGGCAATCCTCTTCCTCAGCCTCCCAAAATGCTGGGATTACAGGCTTGAGTCACCATGTCCAGCTATCCTTTTTTTTTTTTTTAGTTGGAGTCTCACTCTGTTGCCTAGGCTGGAATGCAGTGGCACGCTCATGGCCATGACAGTCTCAACCTGGTGGGCTCAGGCGATCCTTCCGCTTCAGCCTTCCAAGTAGCTGGAAAAACAGGTGTGTGCCACCACACCCAGCTAATTTTTTGATTTACTGTAAAGACGAGGTCTCTCCAAGTTGCCCAGGCTGGTCTCGAACCCATAGGCTCAGGAGTGAGCCATTGCACCTGCAAGTCAGATACTATTCTGAGGGCTTTACAAGTGTGAGCTCATTTAAACCTTGCAGTAATCCTTTGAGCAGACCCTATTACAGAGGAGGAAACTAGAAACAAATTAATTTGATAGAAAGCATACACTCACCTCAGCCTCCCAAAGCGCAGGATTACAGGCTGAGCCACCAAGCCCGGCTCAAGACCTTTATTTTTAATTGTTAGGAAATAAACCCCACCTAACCTGTACATGAGGCCATGTGACCTGGACTAATCCGGAGGTTTCCTGACTAAATAAGCTCCTTGCTTTCTCCACTGGATACACTATTATTACTACTGAGGTTATACAAGTGATTAAAGTTTCAATTTCAGGCCTTTCACGGCACCATTCTTTGTATTTTCAGTTTATCTGGCTCTAAGGTTAGAGAGGGCGCTTTGCAAGTCATGTAATTGACATGTACCTTTATTTATAGAACAATATGATGCATTTGTGAAGTTTACGCACGATCAAATAATGCGACGATATGGAGAACAGCCTGCTAGTTGTAAGTGTCCCACCTTTAAAGTTACAAACTGAGAACGGTACCGTCTTTTAAGGAGAAGACATTATAATTATTTTCATACTTAAGACAATTTAACAGAAAATTATGGAATACCTGGAGAAAATAGCATAGCTTGGGAAGGCTTTGGTTACTTAAGTGCCTAGGGGCAATACTGGGAATCAAGAACTGGTATTTCTTTGAATTTTGACCTGTACTTTGCACTGATTTCTGTTTTCTTCCACTTTAGATGTTTCGTGAATCACGTATTCTGCATTTGTGGGCTGCCTTGTTCCTTGTCGAGTTGTTGCGAGAGGTCCCAATTATGACATGCGGCAATGCAAGTATCCCCCTGTGAATACAGGTTACTTCAAGCTTTCGTCAGTGGCAACCACTCCTAGGCAGCAGCAGCTGGTTTTGGAATTTCCCTGATGTCAGTACCACCTGGATGTGGACCTTTGCTGCCTGTATTAATACCAGTGGCCTCATTTTGCTGTATCATTACGATTTGGCTTCTTATATCAATATGTTTGAAAAGGATTAAAGCTGGTATTCTAGACATGCCCTTCACTGGTTGTGTAAATAAAACTGTAGAATGACACTTCAGATGAAGTTAGTGTGGTTTTAATTGTGCACTACAAGCAAGCTGTAACAGTTATTAATAATGTAGAATGTAAATCCCAGGACAATGTTAAGCAAATAGACCGCAGCGCTTCCTGTGAAATCGTGAAGGAGGAGGGCATTTCTGTATTCCAGGACTTCTTGGGTTTCAGAATGGGTTTATATGATTTTCCTTTTTTTTTTGGTAGTTTTATTTATTCTATCAGTCTTTTTAATAACAAATGTTTTTGCTGCACTTTTTTTCCAGTGTATCATTGTTTGACCGCCCTTGTAGTACTGGAATTTAGTTGGAAGAATAAAACATTTACTTCTATCCTTCTTGTTTTTTAATGTACAGATGGGGTAGTATTTGAATAAAGTCAGTGTTTTAAATGTAAGCATTTTCCAGGAATCAATGAAGTTAATTTTCTGATATGATCTGAGTACTATTTTTAAAAACAGAGTTTTGAGTCTAAGTTGTTTCTTCTGTAACTCAGTTGCGTGATGGAATATTACATAATAGATCAGTTTTAACAGCTATATAATTTTTTTTTTTTAACCACAAAGGTATCAGTAGAATCCAGTTTTATTTTTTAAGGACTTGATAGCTGAGATTCAACTAATTTAACTCTACATACATGGTTTCTAGACAGCTTTCTTTAATGAAGTGAGCCAAAAAATGCTTCAGTGAATTCTTCTGTTAAATTCTAACAGCATATTTCCACTAATTAAGCCAATCTTTATAAATGTTCTGGGACATATACATTTATGATTGACCTAATTAGTGGAAGAGATTTTTCTTTTTAACTTTGTTAATTATATTTCACCAAGCCCAAAAAGTGGTGTAGGGCTTTGGCAAGAACCCCAGGCGATTCATATGTCCATTAGTGTGTGAGAAACATTGGTCTAGCGCAGGGTGGCAGTGAGGTCAGGAATTCTACGTGCTTTCAGTGGTCTACTACAGAGATTCTCAACCGCAGCACTACTGGCTGTTTGGCCCAGATCATTCTTTGTTGTGGGGGCCGTTCCTGTGTGTTCTAGGATGTTTAGTCCTATCCCTGGCCTCTGCACTGGAGGCCGCCCCACAGCTGTGATGTCCAAGGTGTGTGCAGAGATCGCCAAACCGTCCCTAAGAGACAAAACAGTTCTCGTCTGGGAACCACTGGTTCAGCAGGACGGCACTCTTAGGAGAGTGCGAACAGTAGTAATAGGAGGTGTGGGAGTAGAGTGAGGATGAACATGCGTGATCCTTTCTTAGCACCAGCAAGGCCAGAAAGGATGAACCTTCTCTTGCGAATAAGCACGTGTGGGTTTCTACATAGACTTCAAACTTGTAAAAGAGTTGCTTTTATGCTTGGAGGGCGAGACAAGACATAACTGAAAGTGCTGGTAAGAAGGTTTTAATTCTCCACCCTACTTTGATCAAAGATCTTCCTCCACGGCCAGATTTCTGCATTATTGCTTCCAAAATCCTAGCTTGTGGGCTACTGACTGACTTTGGATGGACCCAGTAGCTGATTAGTCCAAATACCAACCACACATAATTTCAGTAGAAACATTATATTAGCTGCATTTCTAAAGATCCTTGAAATTGCTTTATTAATAAGGAGAAATCTACAGCATTTAGTAGGTTAACAATCATTCTTTTAGTAAAAGGCAATTCTGATATAGTACTGAATGTAGGTTGCCGTCATCTGTGATCTCTGACAAGCACACATGATGAGGTGCAATTCTTAGTACTTCTGAGGAAAAAGTGGCAATTTGAGAGAAAGAAACATTAGGGATTTAAAATACCAAAGCTGTCTTTGGCCTATGGCAAGAGCTTTACGTGAACCTAAAGAAATGGTTTCCAGACAGACACTGCATGAGCAGCATTACCTGGGGAGCTTTTAAAAAAGATTCTCAGGCTCTACCCCTAGAGACTGCTTCAGAAGATTGGCGGGAGGGGAGAACAGTGGGATATTTAACATGCTGCCTCAGTGATCCAAGTAGCTAGGGTTGGAGATGACCATCTTTGACCCATTTGGGTTTTCTTTACTTTGTCCCTTCAACGTTATGGTAACTGGTGTTAGTAAGTGACTGTTCTGCTAAAGCACCCTAGTAGTCTGTCCCTGTCTGCTCGTGGACATGTGGCTCCTGCATTTGACCTAGGTAAGGAGCATTAGATGCGCACCTTCAGAGAGACAGCTCCAGCAGCCTCTCCTCTCCTGCTGCATCCTGTTCTTTCTATTAGATCATTTCCACAGGCATAATAAACATGTTATTAAAAGTCTTTTGATCAAATGCCCTTTTCCAGCTATTACTCTATTTTACTGCTCCCTTTATTGCAAGACTCAAGAATTTTCTAAACTTTCCCGTTTATCATCCTTTCCTTTTTTCACAAACTTGTTTTATTAGGAAAAAATTCAAAAGTTGAAAGAATAGTCTAATGACCCATTTAAGTTGAAGTTAATATTTTGTTCTATTTGCTTTATATATATATTTGAACTGTTTCAAAGAAAGTTGAATGGCATGACAACACTTAAACATGCATCTCCTAAGAATATGGTTCTATATAACTCAGTACCATCATCCCCCCACTCGAAATACATACTGAATGTAAGTAACATCAGTTACTTCAGATTTTCCCACTTCTCTGAATTTTGTTTTCTTGCCCCCCAATCACCCAAACGAGTAGGATTCAATCAAGAGTCCTACTTTCTGGAAAGACTGGGCTGTTGTCTTGTTTATTGTTGTGTCATTAACTCTCCTATTCCTTTCAACCTCCTGTAAACAGAAAGGGTTACAGTTTTTCTTAGCTTCAGGCTAAACTTTTTACGCAAGAGAGGTGATCCTGAGGTCCCCATATTACGTCATGCAATGTATGGCTCTTACAGGGTGTTGGGTCACTTGGTTAGAACATTTGAGTGGAGAAGCCTATCAGGCTTTGTCTTCACTACTCCACCACTCTTAGTAAAAGTCACCAAAGATTTCCACACTACCAAATGCAACCAACATTAGCATTGGACCTTGAAACACTTTTTCAGTTGGCTTGCAAGATACCATCACACTTGCCTGACTTGACTCCTTTACTGGCTGTTCCTGCTCAGTCTTTTAATGCTGACCCAGCCTTCGTTTCCCCGAGCTTTAATAGAACACTGGCATGCTACTGGGTCGGACCTTGGCTCCCTGCCTCTTTCTTCAGTACTCATTTCAGTGATGTCATCTAATCATAAGGATCTCGATCATATTCACTTTCTTTTGTGACATCTTCACTTTAATAGCCGAGATCCCAAAATTTGTGTCCAAAGCCAAACTCCTTACTTTTGGCTGTTAAATTTCCCCTCCCAGTCACCCCCGGTCACTTAATGGTCACTCCATTCTCTTTTCAGCCAGAAACAGTCTTGGACTCCTCACACCCTTCATCTGATCTAATTTCCACCTAAAACCTTATGACCCGCCTGCTGTTGCGCTAGTCTGAGCTTGCTTGGATTATTTCAGTGGTCCCGACTGGTGTTTTGCCTCGTGGTCTCTGCTCACCCATCTCATTCTACTCTCGCAGCAACCAGAGTGGACCTTTAAAGGTCTTGGCCAGGCACGGTGGCTCAAGCCTGTAATCCTAGCACTTTGAAAGGCCAAGCTGAGAGGACTACCTGAGACTAGCCTGAGCAACTTGGTGAGACCTCGTCTCTTCAATAAATAAGAAATCAGCCAGGCATGGTAGCTCATGCCTGTAGTTCCAGCTACTTGGAAGGCAGAGGCGGAAGGCTCGCCTGAGCCCAGCAGGTCAACGCTGGGGTGGCCGTGAGCCTGCCACTGCACTCCAGCCTGGGTGATGGAGTGGGACTCCAACTCAAAAAAAATAAGTGAAGGTCTAAGTCTTTTACTTAGATGCCTTCCTGCCTGAGTAAAAGAAACATGACAATGGACCACAGAACCCTGAGTTACCTGCACTCCGCTCCACCTCGCTCAATTTCCTAATGACTTTCTCTTGCTCTCTGCTTGTCCACCCTGGTCGCCTTGCTGTTCCTCTAAGATAGGCTGCCTGCTCTTGCCTCGGGTTTTCTATTCTCTGCTTGGAATGCTTCTCTCTCACAGAACTTCATTTGCTCAAGTTTCATCTCAACGAGGCCTGCTCTAACCACACCGTTTCAAGTTGCAGCCTGTCATCTGGTTCTTTTGACCCTGATGTTTTTTTTCCTGTAACATACTATATAATTGTTCTATTCCCTCTGCTCGAATACACTGAAGGCAAGGATTATAAATGCCTAGAATATAGCTCCTGGCAGAGGATACATGCTGAGTATCTTAAAATGGGTTTCACACTACAATTCAGGGTTTTCAGATGAATGTTTCATTAAAAGGTTTAGTGAATATGAATACTGGTAAGGTATTCTGGTTGAAGTTTTCCTGGATTAAGGAATGGACATAGAATCGAACCAACATTTCATAGACTGAGGGTTTTATGCTCTATTAATAATTACCACAAAGGAGCTTCATGTTTTAATTTTAAAGCTCTTTTGGGTATTCACTGTGAAAATAGGGCAGTTTCCAATCTGCTACTCTCTTGCCTAATCTTTAAGTAGGTGGTGAGGAAAACCAAAGTGGTTCGATGCATGACATGCCTTTTGGTTACTTACACTCAGCTAAGTGCCCAGCAAAAGAAAAGTAAGGCAGGGCTGCTCATTTTACTCAAGGAACTCGTGTCTCAGATGTGTGTCTGCTGGTCTGTGAGGCGGGTTCCTCTGCACCTCATAGTGCAGTAAGCATCGTACTTGGATGAGTGTTTAAATAAATGCTTCCTACACACTGGCAGTTTTATCTGGTGTTCATCTGCATAATTGGAAAGCTGGAGGAAACCACACTGTCCATATCGACGGTGTCCTCATTAACACAGTATGGAGTATCGGAAAGTCTTCCCCATTGCCGACTGCCTCACCTAAATAGGCAACAGATGGCAAGATCCTTAAAGTCACCTACACACTCTTCCCCTAGATTTTTACCCATCGGCATGAAAAAATGAAACCCACGGTTGGGGCACATTTGGCTGAAGGAACACCAGAATATTGAGAAAAAAGACTGAGCTAACTGCAGTGAAGGCAAACCACAGGTGTTACTGACCTCGCACCACGCAAGTCGGAGCACATTCATTTGGCACAGGCTCTGCTCCATGCCCTAATTCAAGGCCCCCTAGGATGACACAGGCTCTGCCTTTAACACATACATTTCATGCCGTTTCTTCCTCATGGTTGCGCTGGCATATCATAGATTCCTTAATCTTCAAGTCGACAGTCCTGTGTACATAGGTGCAAGTATTTAAATTCTGGTGAATAAGAAATTCTGGCATCTTTTAGATGAAGGTAATAAGATATGTAGTCTACCTTAACTAAAAAAGCCACCAGGGCTAGATGCTTTCTGGTTCTGACTTGTAGAGTCTTCTTTGAGTGTGATCTCACTCTGGGGCCCGGGCTGCAGTGCAGTAGCATAATCATGACGATCATGGCTCATGGCAAACTCGACCTCCTGTGTTCAGGTGATGCTTTCACCTCAGTATCCCAAGTAGCTGGGACTACAGGTATGCGCCACCACACCTGCTGATTTTTTTATTTTACTTAGAGACAAGGTTTTGCTATGTTGCCAAGGCTGGTCTCAAACTCCTGGACTCCAGCAGTCTGCCTGCCTTGGCTTTCCAAAGTATTGGGATTACAGACAAGGGTGCTGTGCCTGAACTGATTATTTCTGGTACCTTGGGGGCTCCCCTTCGTTTTTAGCCTTGATAACATATTGACAGTTTGTTTTTGAGGTATATTGCCATACGGCATTTTTAAGTTCTAAGACTAAAATGGGAAGGCAGAGGCAGTGTTAGAACCTATGCAGTCACCAAGAAAAACCTATAGGAGGTTCGTGTTACTTATTGTGCAATACGCTAAAGGGAAGAGGAATGGCAGTGCAAGAAACTGGGGGAGGAGGAATGAACACAAACTGCAAATAACTAGACTCCTGGATAAAGGAACACACTACACGTTGACATACTGTATGTTCAAATGATTTACTCACAATTTGTAGTGACTGAAAAGTACAGCGACAATGTGTTTAAGTGATAAGGATGTTATTGTTGTATTCCACAGTACTCCAATGGTGTCCTGACAGCCACCCGTTTGGGGCTAGCAGAGTCTTCCACATCACGTGGGAAAGACGCACTCCTCCCCTCGCCACAGCCGTCTCCAGTGAGATGTAAATATGGCGCATCTTCTTTTCGGCTCCATGCCATGGCCCCAGCTTCATGCGTTTGCATCCTAGCAGCCTCCCCAGGTTAGCCTTGCCACATGGTCCGTCTTCTGTTTGGTAGGTCTGATAAACCCTAAAAGTTCTAGTTCAGAAACAGCTCGAATAAACCGAGCACTGGAGGCTTAGCTAAGGAAATTGGCCATGCTGTATTTCTGACAAAAAGAGGTTAGAATCTTGACGCTAAAATATTCTTCAGTAAGGTGAAATCGATAGTTCAAAAATATACTTCTAAATTTTTTTCCCTTGAGTTGGAGTCTCACTTTGTCACCCAAGCTGGAGTGCAGTGGCACGCTCACTGTCACCGCAGCCTTGACTTGCTGGGCTCAGGTGATCCTTCTGCCTCAGCTTGCCAAGTAGCTGAAGCCACAGGCGAGCGCCACCATGCCCAGCTAATTTTTTGACTTATTGCAGAGGCGAGGTCTTGCCAAGTTGCCCTGGCTGGTCTTGAACCCCTGAGCTCAGGCAATCCTCTCATCTCAGCCTCCAAAGTGCTGGGATTACAGGTGTGAGCCACCGTGCCCAGTTTACTTCTAAATTAAACTATAACCCTTATGTCATTGGAATCTACTATCAGTAAGACACGAATGGAAAAGTACTATACACATACCTAAACCTAATTTTTCACAGTATGAAAATTGCTCCTCACCCCACTTCTCAAAGTACATTAGAAAAATAGAGAATTCAGTAATGGCAGTTTCCTTTCTGGTAAACTTTAGAATATGACCTTGATATATATAAATGTGAGACTGTATGTTTTAGGTTTGTTTCATTTAAGATTGAAACACAGATTTAGACATTTCAGTTATTTTGTTATTTTGGCACAGTATGGTTTACACTGACAAGTAATAAGGTTGTATGGAGCACATCTTTACAACTCTAATGTAGATTCAGAGAAAGTATAAACAACTTATATGTACTTGGGCATTGCAGAAATGGTTTTAAAAGGATACTGGATAATTTCATTGATTTCGTCTGAGGTTGCAGAATTTGCATCCATTTTTTCAGCAGCTGTCACAACTGTTGCAAAAGCCTTTTGAATAGACAAGACAGAAGCAAATAAACATCTCTACAGTTGCCAAGCATCTCCTTTCATGGTTCTGTAATTAAGCCAGGTCTGACACTGCTGCTGCTGATAGATGGCACGGTTTTTTTCATTATATTGCATTTCAGACTCTCAGAACGACACTGTTATCACTGTAAACCAATTATATATTAAAAGATAATGTAATGGTTCCTGAATAATCTTGTTTCAGAGAACTAAGTATGCAGAGAAAAGCAAGAAACAAAGCTAGTCTCGGTGAAAAGGCAAAGAAAGCCCTGTTTCCTCTGCTCAGGAAAATGCCTGTTTTTCTTGGAAGCAGCCGATTATGCATATTTTTTAATGGTTACAAGACATCAGTAGGGCCTTCAACGGAGCTAAGGCCTTTGTAATACTATTCTGGGGAGGGAAAGAACAGTTATTTATTTTGAATAACAACCGTTGTCTATTGCCTTGCCAAGTATTCCTTGTACTTCCTGATTGCTGAATCTGTTGTGTTGTCATTCCAATATTTTTTCTTTTACTTTTTTTTAATGCAAAAGGGAAATGTAGTTAGTAATATCCTTTGTTTTATGAAATAACAGAATTGACCTGAATTGCCTAGTTTTTGCTTAATGCCATCTATTGGGTTAGATCACATACTTATTTTGACCTGGCGTGAACATTAGAATTGGCTTGGTTGAGGAATGAAGGACCAGAGAGCAGGGGACTGGGAGTGGAGATTGTTGAACTACCCTTTCCTAAGGAGCTTCTGATGGTGATTTATGCTTCCCAAACAAAACATGGCTTTAAAATAAACGACGAGATCCAAAGCACTAAAATTCTAGGAAGGTGGTCTTGGATGGTTAGACAAATAATACCGCTTGTTGTGCTCACCCCACTTACCCACCGACCTACCTCTGACCAGTCCACAAGGTTGATCAGCCTGCTACACTCTAAGTGCAGTTTATATGCTATGCAAATGTCCGGAGCGATATTTGGAATGCAACCTTCTTCACTTTTCAGTGCTTCGTTCTAAAAAATAACAGCCAACTAAGATGATTATCTTGTAGAAATGATGAGGAACAAAATCAGACATCAGTGGACCCCCACCTAAGTGCAGCAAAAACCAGTAAATGGGATCTTTGGGTTTCCTTTGCTTAGGGACTGAGTCTACTCTCCAACGCTAGTTCTTGTTTAGGTTTGGGTCTTGGTCGTAATCCCTCTGGTGTTTAGTCACTAGAAGAATATTCCCAGGGTCAGAAGACAAAGCTATTTTTCATTTTAGCTATAAAGTATAATACACTTGATTGTCATAAAGAATATATGAAATTACTTGGGAATATTCAATAAAATGGTACTTCCGACAATTCCAATTACCTAAATTCTAGCAAATACTATACTGTATTGGTAAATACCAATATACTACTAGCAAGGGTATAAGATACCTTTCAGAGAAAGACTATTGTCAACACTGTAGATCATATAAGCCCTATAGAAATCATCAGTGTTTCTTCAATCTGTTTTAACTCCATGGTTCTAACTGAGAAACACTGAATCTCGCGTATACACCCCATCCTGGATATTATATCCTCCAAAGACTACCAAAATCGCAGCAGATTTCTTCTGTGACCTGTTAGCCAAATCAGATTTTGTAAGAGTTTTAATTTGTGGTTTATATTTTGCACATTTTTGTTCTTTAAACATGAAATCATTCAAACCACCTATCACCACCATCACTGAAAACCACCAATATATTGCAATACTTAGCATGTTTGTGTTCCATTCTGCAATGCAAAGCCAGTAAGTACGTTGGGATGCCCTTCTTAGGTTTTATGAAGTCACATGTTTTAAGTATCTTGTGCCCAGATTTCTGGATACTTAAGTGAGTTGATAATTTATAACTCTTTTGTATATGCGTAGCTTACTGAATGTTTACTGATCATTCCACCTGGTCATAAGTTAGTTTTTAAAAGTGTGGCCAGGTGCAGTAGCTCACACCTGCAATCCCAGCACTTTGGAAGGCTAAGGCAAGAGAGGATCGCTTGAGTTCGAGACCAGCCTGGGCAACATGGTAAGACCCTGTCTACAAAAATTTTTAAAAAATTTTTTGGCTGGGCACAGTGGCTCATGCCTGTAATCCCAGCACTTTGGGAGATGGAGGCAAGAGGATTGCCAGAGTCCAGGGGTTCAAGACCAGCCTGGGCAACTTGGTGAGACCTTGTCTCCAGAACAAATCAATTAGCCAGGCATGGTGGCATGTGCCTGTGGTTTCAGCTACTTGGAAGTCTGAGGCAGAAGGATCGCCTGAGCCCAACAGGTCGAGGCAGTGGTGTACAGGAGCGTGCCACTGCACTGCAGCCTGGGCGACAGAGTGAGACTCCGACTCAAAAAATAAAAAAATAAAAATTTGATGAAATCCCAAAGTATTTATTTTTCCACTAAAAACATCCACTTGGATTCTGGAGTAATTTCTTTTGTTTCTTCTTAATTTTTTTTATTTTATTTTAAAGATGTGGGGTACCATTCAGAGTTAGGTATACAAATGTTCATTATGCAAGTGCCCTTCCCTTGTTGATGAGGTGTGCCGCCTTCTCCAGGTAGATTCCCACTACTGCCAATCCCACTTCCCTGCCCCCCTCCCAGCAGTTTCCCACTACTGTTAATCATTCTCTTACAGTATTACGATGATAGTTCAAGGTCTGCTTATGAGTGAGAACATGTGATACTCGGTTCTTTGTTGAAGTAATTGCATTAGGCCATATTGTTTGACCACTATGTGCTGTTATGTCTACAGGAAACACTTCCTTTAGTTTCACAAGAGTAAACAGCATTACACTCTTTAGTCTTTTTATTGTCTCTGAGTTGGAATCTCACTTTGTTGCCCAGGCTGGAGTGCAGTGGCACGCTCACAGCCACTGCATCCTCGACCTGCTGGGCTCAGGTGATCCTTCCACTTCAGCCTTCCAAGTAACTGGAACTACAGGTGTGTGCCACTGTGCTCAGCTGATTTTTTGATTTATTGTAGAGTTGCGGTCTCACCAAGTTGCCCGGGCTGGTCTTGAACCCGTGGACAAAGACAATCCTCTCACTTCAGCCTTCCAATGTGCTGGAATTATAGGCGTGAGCCACCGTGCCTGGTCATTATACTCTTTAGTCTTAATGTCTGTGATGTGTTTTTTTTTGTTTTTGTTTTTTTTGAGTTGGGGTCTCACTCTGTCGCCCAGACTGGAGTGCAGTGGCCGCTCCCGGCCACCGCAGCCTCGACCTGCTGGGCTCCGGCGATCCTTCCGCCTCAGCCTTCCAAGTAGCTGGAACTACAGGCGTGCGCTACCACGCCCGGCT
>CAUYQG010044533.1:0-63209 GCA_963574415.1 Tarsius wallacei | reverse complement strand
GAAAATATAGTTTATTTAGAAAGCAAATTAGAGAGAAGAGATTCGCCTCCCCAAGGTAGGGGAGGGGGCCAAAACTAGGAAACATGGTGGCCATAGCTCAAAGAGCCACATGAACACACCAGAGTTTAATGAAGCAATGACTGTACATTTCTTTTACGTGTCATTTTACAATGCCTGGTACAGTTGTCTGCATCACGTGGATACCTGTTCATGATACATGCCTCTGAGTGTGAGGAAAAACTCTTTTTTTTTCAATTTTCTCACTCTACCACAATCACTACAATCAACATGGAAGACTTCTGTGACCAAATGTGTGGGAGTCCTTCCCTTCACCAAGCAAACACTCATTTCTGCAGTGGACACCAGCTGGGTGTCTTCAAATTCAATTGACACTATCTGGAGACAGTGTCAGATCCCACAGGTTGAGGGTCCTGTCCCACAAGAGTGCCCTCCCTCCAGACACCAGTCACAGGTCTGGGCCTCCAGAACTTCTGATTAACTGGCTGCAAGCTGGTTTTGGTTAATTTGCTAGAGCAGCTCACAGAACTCAGGAAAACAGTACTTATGTTTACCAGTTTATTATAAAGAATATTACAAAGGAAGCAGATGAAAAGATGCACAGGACAGGGTATGGGGGAGAGGGGCACAGAACTTTCATACCCTCTCTGGGTGCATGGCCCTTCCTGGGCGCACCACTCTCAAGGGACCTACACATGCTCAGCCATCTGGAAGCTCTCTGAACACTGTCCTTTGGGGTTTTTGTGGACAGTTTATTACGTGGGCACCATTGGCTATTGGTGATCTACTTAACCTTCAGCCCTTCCCCCGCTCCCTGGAGATTGGAGGTGGGGCTGAAAGTCCCAACCTTTTAATCTTGCCTTGGTCTTTCTGGTGACCAGCCCCATCCTGAAGTGACCTAGGGACCCAACCACGAATCAACTTATTAGCATACAAAAGAGAGTCCAAAGATTTTAGGAGTTGTATGCCAGAAAAAGTGGTCAAAGACCAAATATATGCATTTCACACTATCATAATGCCTTATTTTCTATTTTGCCCCAGCCACACTGAATTTTATAAGTGCTCTATTAACATAGATTAGTTTCAGGGCTTGTTGCGCAATTTGCTTTCCCCAATCCAGATTCACAAGTGCACCTTTGTAGGAAATTATGTGGGGAAGTTTCACATTGTGATTCTATGCTGTTTCCAGATGTCTGGGCGTGCTGGAAGACGAGGTCAAGACCTGATGGGAGATGTGTATTTCTTTGATATCCCATTGCCCAAAATAAGAAGACTCATCACATCCAATGTTCCCGAGCTGAGAGGACAGTTCCCTCTCAGCGTTACCCTAGTTCTGCGACTCATGCTGCTGGCTTCCACGGGAGGTGACCCAGAACACAGCAAGGCAAAGGTACCATGCTGGACGTGGGCTGAGGTTCAGTCTCCTAACCAGCCTGGCGGGAGTCAGGTCTTCTGTTTTTTTAGGAGTCTGTATGACAATAACTCTTCAGTTCATCGATCTTATAATGCTTTGTGTTTGCTTGATTGCTACATGTTTACTGGGGGTGGAAAAAATGAAACAATTATTTTTATTTTGCTTCACTGCCAGAGACTACACTTAGGCATTAAGAATTACCCAGGGTTATCTTCGTGTGTGAGAAACAATGTAACATAGTGGTTGAGAGTTACCAGAATAGATCCCTGGTTCAATTATTTATTGATTATATAACTATTGGAAAGAGAAAGGCACTTACATTTTATAAACCTCAGAATTATCAAATGTAAAATGAGAATAATAACTACGGAATGTAATGAGAATTAAATGAACTAAAAATGTGAGTCAATTACTTCTTAGCACCATGCTTCATTCGTAGTAAATGCATAAAATGTTTGTCATTGCCCTGAGTAGGTTCCCTTTTCATGTTTTTTTTTCTTTCGTCTTCTTTAAAGAATGGGAAACAGCAATCTGCTGATTTCTCCATTCTTTCCAGTTGCTGTTTTTTGTTCTCTCCTTCATAGCAGAGAGCAAATGTAAGTTAGAGCTGGTAACAGAACGTGGCTTGTGACTGTCTAGTTATATTTTGTTGTAAAACAGATTTGCATAGACCTTAAATTCTGTTGTGTGGTCAGCATTTGCCATTTAATTAATTAGTTCTTTAGAGTAATAAGATATTTATGTGTTTCAAAAATAACTAAAAAGACATAATTAAAATGGAAGATTCATTTTACTCTTAAAACATATCACTCTTTTAAATTATACATGAGAACGAGGACAACAGTATTGCTGTATTAAAAATAAAAATTTGGCCGGGCTTGGTGGCTCAGCCTGTAATCCCAGCACTTTGGGAAGCTGAGGTGAGTGAATTACCTGAGCCCACAAGTTTGAGACCAGCCTGGGCCACTTGGCGAGACCTCGTCTCTACAGTAAATCAAAAAATTAGCCGGGAGTGGTAGCACACGCCTGTAGTTCTGGCTACTTGGAAGGCTGAGGCGGAAGGATTGCCGGAACCCAGCAGGCTGACACTGGGGTGGCTGTGAGCATTCGTACCACTGCACTCCAGCCTGGGCGACAGAGTGAGATTCCAACTCAAAAAATAAATAAATAAATAAAAATTTTGCTTTTAGTAGAAAATAAACCAAGTTTATCAGAGAATATTTGAAAAACATAGGAAAATTGAAAGAAGGATAATCACCCATACCTAGTCCTGCTACTCAAAGGAAACTGCATTATTATTTTGGTATATTTCTTCTGATCTTTTCTACCTAACACAGGTAGGGGTTTACTTTTACGAACGGATGCAGTTATATTGAATTGGTCTACAGAATTTGGTACTAAATTTGCCTGAGGTTTTTAATCAGAACAACTGGTGGGCGATGGGATGAATCCCATATTGAGGAATATGAAACTCACATTAAAACTTAAGTTTAATAAGATGTCATCGTAAGGTTACCAAGTCTTCCATATTCTTGTACATTCATTATTGTTGCCCATTGAATCAGATTCCATTTGCAAAGTTGAGGAGTCTTCTCAGACCCTGGAAAAGAGTAGGATGTGTGCTTGGTGGTGGTGCCAAAAAACAGGACTCGCAGTTCTGAGTAAAAGTAGCTTCATTCTTGAGCTTGCAATTTTGATTCATCTATCAGTAAGAAAGAGTCGTAATCTTCAAGGTCTTTGCTTTTGTTTTGTATAATAAAGCTTATGAGGGTGGCGTGTTATCTGGGCTCCTGCATATTTGAGGATATTTTCATGTTTCTTTTGTAGTAGAAGAACGATCTAACTGGGTGTAAATTTTTGGATTCTATCCATTAGTCGTCAAAATTGTCGATGCATCCTTGTCTCTGGGCATCATTCTCTGTTATAGAGGTGTAGTCTGTGGCCTCACTGGCTACTGCTTTTTTGCAGGTCACCTGACTTTTCCTGCCAGTGTGTATGGGTCTTTTTCTTTATTCTTTTTTCTTTTTTTTAACAAATATTTAACAGTAGTGGAAATCTGCTGGGGAATGGGGGCACACCTCAACAAGGGTAACTGTATAATGAACATTTGTATACCTAACCCTGAATTGTACCCCACATCTTTAAAATAAAAAAATGAAAAGTTTTAAAAAATCATTATTGAGCACTTACTATGTGCTAGGTATTATGCTAAGTGCTTTACAAGTTTTATCTCATCTTTTTTCTTTATTCATATATTTCAGTTTTTAGGGAGGAATTTCTAGTTATACTTTTTGAAATTGATAGTGTTTATCATACAACATGTCACATTCAAGTTGTCTTTTGAATTAAGAAGTCCATTTACAGAATTATGTATATATATATTTTTGAATTGGACTCTCACTCTGTCACCCCAGCAGTGGCAGGCTCACAGCCACCCCAGCATCGACCTGCCGGCTCTGGCGATCATTCCACCTCAGCCTTCCAAGTAGCCAGAACTATTGGCACACGCTACCACGCCTGGCTAATTTTTTACTTATTGTAGAGTCGAGGTCTCACCAAGGTGCCCAGGCTGGTCTTGAACCTAGGGCTTGGGTGGTCCACTCACCTCGGTCTCCTAAAGTGCTAGAATTACACACTGAGTCACTGAGCCTGGCCCAAAAGAATATTTTTAATTTGGCTTCTGTGTTAGTTGCTTTGGATTTTTCATTAGGAGAAGCTTCAATTCCCAGGTGGAATTTCCTTTGCTGTGTCTCTCCCTTCCTTCATTGTGGAGTACTTTCTGAAGCTTGTCCTGCACAATGTGGGTGCTGATTCTAAATGTCAGTCTGCTTTTTCATGACACAGATGAGGGTTTCTGTTATTTTGCTGGACTTTTATAGATAAACAAGACATAGATATTGAAGAAGTTTATTAGGGATTTCTGTTTTTTGGGTTTTTTTGAAACAAGGTCTCACTCGCTCACCCAGGCCACTGGAATTCAGTGAAACGATCATGGCTCACTATAGCCTCGACTGAGTGGGCTCCTCAGTCTCCTGAGCAGCTGGGACCACAGGTGTGCACTACCATGCCTGGCTTATGACTTCTTATATCCTCCTTTTCACTGATATCTGTAGCTCTAGATCTACCCAATTTTTCTATTTATTTTCTCGTTGTATATTTCTGCCTTCTTTCATAGAAGACATACTTCTTGGTAACCCATGGACAAACCTAAAATACATTTTCAAAATCTGCTTTGCTTTCTATAGGAAATCATTTTCACAAGTTGGCCCTCTCACAGTATAAAAGCCTAAACCATTTCTGTGGTCTAGCGCCCCCCACACCATTGCCCCACTATTATCTCTTTGACATGACTCTTATACTGTTTTTCTTGTCACTCCCTGAGTTCCCGATGCTGCATGATTTTCTGCTCCTTAATATGTCAGACATCTCCCCTCTTTGGTTCTTTGTTCTTTACCCTTCTCCTACCTGGAAGTCTTTAGAATAGAGCCTGCTGCATAGAAAACACTCAATAAAAGGTGTTGCATTAATACATAAGTTCTTAAGATGATGCCCACTCTCTCTTTTGAAAAATTCATGCATAAAACCCATGTTAATTTTTTCCTATTGAGCCTGTTTTCTGTCTTTGAATCAAGTCACATTTACCTAAATCTCAGGGTCTGTCAAATATACAGTGTAGACATGTCTTCTGTACTCATGTTCTATCCACTTAACAATTGTTTGAATATCTTTTATTTCTACATCTGGATAGACAATTGATAGACACTGCCTCTAGCTTGGTTCTCAGTATCTAGCAGGTTTTTCTTTAATATAATTTTGTCCTATCGAGAGTGATTGTCTCCTACCTATCCTGCCTGACTTGCTGAGTTATTGATGATATAGATGGCATTAGTCACAACAATATAATGAATGCATTGCTGTCAGGATTATAACTGCTTTAGCAGCAATATAACTCTGGGGTTTACACCTCTAAGAATGAAATCTGCCTCCGTGACTCCTGCACGCCACATTCTACCCTGTTGTTTCCTGACAATTGCAGCTTCTGACTGAATATAGAAAGGGATCTTAACGACGTTTCAGGGAGAAACTTTTTGGCTTCCCCAGAAAGAGGAGAGCTGTCCAGTTGTAGAGCTGGTACAAACTTACTTTCCCTTCTTCCCTTCCTTCATCCTTTCTTGTTTAGGCCTTATGGAAAGAAGAAATTCCTTCGTGATTCTAAAATCTATTGGCGTAAAGACTGTGAAGTCTGTGTTTTGCTGGCATTGGGAAATTTTGGGTCATTATCAGAAATAGCTTGACTATTTTTTTAAAAAATTAAGGAATACTTGGGTGACTAGGTAGATGCCATTTGCACTGGAAACCAAGCAGTATTTCTATTCTATGGATTGCAATCTACCTAGTTTCATTGGTTTACTCAGACCTCATGGCAACTCTAGTACCTGTTTTTCTTTCAGAATGGCCTAAGAGTGTTAAACTTGTAAATTGGATTGGCTTTCATACTTCATTCTTTCCAGTGACTATTGGCCACCAGTGTTTCAGAGACTTACCAGATTGTTTACCAATCTGTATTATTTCTAACAATTCTGCTTTATATGACCTATTTTATTCAAGGAAGCATGTACCCTGTGAAAACACAATGAAAGAGATAATATGAAATCCGATGAAAATTACTTTCAAACAGACCATATCCTGGGAATATTATGTATTATCTTTATAGTATGAATGGATACGATTTATTACATATCAGTATTTACAAATATGGTTTAACACTAGATGAATGAAAGTACTCTTCCTTACAGGTGCTGTCAGTGCTAAAGCATTCATTGCTGTCTTTTAAGCAACCAAGAACCATGGAGATTTTGAAACTTTACTTTTTGTTTTCTTTGCAGTTCCTGATAAAAGAGGTATGATTACTTTGGCTTTTTATTTGTTTGTTTTTGATATAGGGTCTGACTCTGTCACTCAAACTAGAGTGCAGTGGCACAATCCTGACTCACTGCAGCCTCAAACTCATGAGCTCAAGTGATCCTCCTGCCTCAGCTGGGACTACAGAGGCAACACCATGCCTGGCTAATTTTTAAAATTTTCGTCTTGAGACAGGGTCTTGCTAAATTGCCCAGGCTGTTCTTGAACTCCTGGCCTCAACCAATCCTCCTGCCTTGGCCTCCCAAAGCACTGGTATTACAGGCATGAGCCACCATGCCTGGCGTTGTTTTGGCTTTTTATTAAATATGATTAATACTATGTGGGTTTCTTACCACATTAAACCAATTGACGTTGTTATAAGCTGCATTCAGTGAATCATGTTACTTATCATTTATTATCAAATGAGGCCAGATATTATTTGTCAATCATTCACACTGATATTAAATGGTATTTATGGACTTGATAGTTAAATCAAGCTAAACTTTTTTTCCCTCATATTTTAGGGATATTTAGATCAAGAAGGTAATCCTATGAAGTTTACAAGTCTTGCATCACATTTGCATGGTCATGAACCTTCAAACCTTGTTTTTGTCAGTTTTCTTACTAGAGGGCTTTTTCATAATCTCTGTCAGCCAACTTGGAAAGGTAAGCTTGAGGTTTTACGTATGTAGTCAAAAAACAACACATATTTATAAAACAAAAAAGAAATGTTCTCTCTTCTTTTTTTAAAAAACAAAGAAATACTAAGTAAATGATCAGATTTATAGATGCCAAAATTTTAGAAGCTGAAAGTCAACCTATTTTCATTCCATTTAACTAATAAAAAGCATTTGAGGGATACTTATGTATTATCAAACTTATGGAAAATATTTGCAGAAGAGGAAACTCAGGCACATAGAAGGTGAATAACTGTCCCATGGTCACACGGTTTTAGTGAGCTCAGTTAATTGAACCTAGCCATCTCTTAAGGACTGTGGTATAATGCTCATATGTTTTGGGGGAATGGAGAGTAAATCAGGATGATCAGAACCTAGAGCTAGTGTTGGAAAGTGTTGGTAGGTTAGTCTGGGAGTTTAGTTTTGAGAGGATTTTCAAACACCCTAAATGGCAGGCCAAGGAACCTGATTTTTTTTTTAATTAACCACTGAGATGCCCTTGAATATTTTTGAGTAAGGGAGGGACATGATCATAGGCATACTTGGGGATGATTGATCATTCTCAAGGTGACCTGAAGGGAGGAGCATGCAAGTCAGGTCATCAGCCAAGAGGCACTCTGGGGCGGAAGATTGGGAGGGTGTAGCAAGAAGGGAAAAGAAGACAGAATATATAACTGCCTGTCTTCACTCAAAAATAAATGTGCACATACTATGGCAGATGTGGCCTGTTTCTGAGGTGTATATTGACTAGAAAATTTTGTCTTCAATGAAAGGAAATGTAATATAAAATCAAATTAAAGCACAAAGTACATAGAATCAACATTTTTCTTACTTACAATGATATCGTTTATTTGGATAGGCTCACGACAATTTTCTCAGGATGTGATGGAAAAGCTCGTGTTAGTTTTGGCAAATTTGTTTGGAAGAAAATATATCCCAGCAAAATTCCAAGATGCTAATTTAAGTTATTCTCAATCAAAGGTAAGTTTTGTTATATTTATAATGATGTAACAATAATAGTTATTAAATGTGTACTACTGGAAAGTCACCAGTGCCTGTAGGGCTAAATTAATATAAACTTTTCCATCTGTTTTCCTAATATTAAGTTGGTCTTTCTATAATTAGAGTTCTCTTCAATTTTTTAATCCATACATCTTTCCCCTGCTAATATAACAGACAATTCTTATCTCACATTTTTCATTTTATTGGCACAAACTACTCATTCAGTAGCAAAGAGAAAGTGTACACAAATTGTCATTTAAATAAAACGTCAGCCTCATTGCCAAACCTATACTTCCTTTGGGATTGTTTACACCTAGGGGTGGGAGTGCAAGGAAGATATTAGGTTATGAGCTCTAATGTCCTTTTGAGACTATTTTGAGGTAGTCAACTCGAAATAGTCCACTAACTCAAGGGCTATTAGGGAGACTAAAAGCAGAAAGGTTATTTTCTAAGTTTATTTGCAACATTTTTTGTTTCTAGTTTTTTAGTTGAAAAAAATGCACAGCAACAACAAAACCAAAACCAAGAAAACCTGCTAGGAATTTTAGAATACAATCTGTGGCCCATTTTAGGATCTCCTATTTTTCTTTCCTTTTTACCCCATTTTTAGTTATATATTCTTATGGTATTATCATCACTCTTATAAAATACCTTAGTTCTCAGAAAAGTGCAGCATATAAATACATGAAAGAAAATGCCAAATAAATAATGAAAACCATAACTGGAATAGAAGAAAACCAAGAACATGTCTAATGCCATAGCTCTTTCCAGCCCATACTAAAGAAACTTCCAGTCCTCATTCTCAAATAATTTATTTTTAAATGTGAAATTTGGAAGATGAGTTAGCTGGCAATAGCAGCTACCTCTCCACCTTCTTGCCTGTGTGACTTAGAACAAGTTTACTTCTGCGAGATTTTGCTCCTTGATATACAAAATGTAGATGAACATGCCAACCGAATAGGGTTGTTCTTAAGGTTAATTTAGTTCACATGTGCAAGTGCTTGGGACAGCACAGCACAGTGTAAGCCTTCTGAACTCAGTAGCTAACCCTGGCTGCTATTGCTACACTAACTTGTTATTTGCTCTCTAAGCATATTCCTCAAGCCCCTGAAATATACACAAGTTTTAAGAAGGCTCACAGCATGTTTCTATTTAAAGGGTGGTTTTGACAAGCTGAAGCCAAAGAAACTTTGTAGAAATAAATATATTTGCATTTATAAAGACTGGTTGAAGCATAAGGAATTTTGCCCTAATCTCACAAGTGAATAACGTAATCAATGACTTTGATGAATGAGCATTAATCTAGAACAATGCTGCAATCTTTTAAACCCAGTAGTTTAATTTTTAGGACAAGAATAAAGAGACATTTTTGAAAAAAATATCTTGCCCGTAGGTGATCCTTGATGAACTCCCGGAGGATTTTAAAGCCGCTTTACATGAGTATAACTTGAAAGTGAGGAAGGATTTTGCTTCCTTCCTACTGATTGCCTCCAAGTCTGCGAACATGAGAAAGGAATATCGACTGCCTTTGTCAAGAATCAGTAAGCAAGTTTGAGTTCTGTTCTGGAATAATTTAAAAGAGTAAAGAATCTTGGCTGAGAAAGCCTCTGGATATTGGATGCCTCAAAGCTGATTACAAAGCAGCTCTATTAACCTAAGTATTTTATCCCCAAAGAACAATTTATCCTATCATGGAGTGTGGCAAGGCTTGTTTTTCAAGTCATGAAACTTTATGATTACCGAACATTGATTGGGCAATGGAGGAAAAATTAAAAGTCACCCATGAATTGTCTTGATTGAAGGTTGCCGGAAAGTCGGATCAGAAAATTTACCAGATGAAAAAGAAAACAGGCACAATTTCTGCCATGTTTTTGCCCCTGAGAGGTAGGGTGGTATAGTGGTTACAAATGTAAACTCTGGAAGCAGAGTACTAAGGTCCAAATTCTGTCTCTGCTACTTCTTATCCATGAGATCTCTTGCCAGATACCTAATCTTTTTGTGTCTCACTTTTATCTCTAAAGTGAAAGGAATACTATGACCTAGTTTATAGTATTATTGGAGGATTGGGTGTATTAATGTTTATAGAATTTCTAAAATAGTATACGGCACATAGTAAATATTCTATGTCTATTCTACCCCATATGGTAGCTACTGGCCAGATGCCACTAGTTAAATTAAAATGAATTAAAATAGAGCAATTAAGAATTTTAATTTTTTCAGTCACCTTAGCTGCATTTGGCTTCCACTTTGAATATACCAGAGACAGGATATTTCCATAATCGCAGAAAGTTCTATTGGACATTCGAAATATTATTGTTTGCTTTCTTCTTCTTCTTCTTCTTCTTTAATTTTAGAGCAGAAAACATCCAGGGGAGAATACGTGGAAAGAGGAAACTAGAACAAGAGTAGAGAGTAGGGTCATCATGTAATTTCTGTATTTCCCTACTGCCTAATATATTCTTAGTTGGCGTGAAGGAGAAGGATGTATACTGTGGTTCCTCAGAACATTGATGTTGGACCCAGAAAAGTAGGCAATAAGGGTGGAACAGGGAGAGCACTGCAGAGAAAGATGATGGAGTGTGAAGATGTGACTCCATCATCAAGAGGAACCAGGCCTGAGCACATGGCCTGGGGCCTGCCAAGTCAAGAGAGACGGCCCCTAGAAGTGGGATGAAACATGTGTCTCAGCTCTCATGCCAGCCCAAACCCACTGGTAGCAGCAGCCCAAACATTGTGTCTAAGAGGATCCAGAGGTTACATCTGAGTTTGTAGGAAAAAAATAACAGATGGTAATAAAAGCAATGACTATAAGTTAATAGTCAGCAAGGATTGAATGACTGCTCCATGTCAAGCTGAGTCAATCACTTTACACACCAGAGCTCAGTCAGGCTTTTTGATGATGTCTGCCGACAAGCAGATGGGTGTCCACCATGGTGGCATGACCTATAGTTAAGTTGAACGGGGTAAAACTTGGGCTGATCTTTAAAGTCGAAGGTGACCCGGTCCAAAATGGTCAGAATTCACAGGTACAGAAAGTGAAGACTCTCAACTTGTGTCTCACCTGATGAGCTGCAGGGAAGGAAGAGGAGCCATTTCACCATTTGTTTGTCTCTCGGGGAACACAAACGGGGATTTGCTTCAACCAGAAACTATCAACCATGTAAGTGAAGAGCGCATCCTCTGGACAAAAACGTGTTTAGCAGAGACAGTGGGGCTAGGGCCTCGGTAGGACCTCAAATGCCAAACATTGAAAAATGGCCACTAGGCCGGGCACGGTGGCTCAGCTTGTCATCGCAGCACTTTGGGAGGCCGAGGTGAGAGGACTGACTGAGTCCAGGGGTCTGAGACCAGCCTGGGCAACTTGGCAAGATCTCGTCTCTACAATAAACTTAAAAATTAGCTTGGTGTGGTAGTGCTCACCTGTGGTTCCAGCTACTTGGAAGGCTGAGGTGGAAGGATCGCCTGAGCCTAGCAGGTCGAGGCTGTGGTGGCCATGAGCGTGCCACTGTACTCCAGTCTGGGCCACAGAGTGAGACTCCAACTCAGAAAAATACCACTAATACCAACTTCACTGTCCCAGAGAATGATACCATGGGGGCCAGTATGATTTTACCCTACGTAGTTGGTCCAGGGAACCCTGCTCCTTTGTGAAAAGTTTCAGACACCACTTCTCCTCTCTTCCTTTCTGAATATCTAGTTTTGCTGTGAGAAGAGCAAAAGAAATTAGCTCATGTTTTCCTAAACTGATTATAGACCTCATAGTGCTTTCTCTACTCCAGACCACATGGGTATTCTGGGAAAATGGTCTTCAAAGGCAAGGGGCAGTAAAGGGACACAAGCACTAGAACCTCTGGAAGGTTCTGGTCAAAATATTAGAGTGATTACAGATTTCACATTTAATCTGACATGTCAGAAATACATTCAGCTTTAACAATATTTAGTAATACAATTGACACGGTGTCCCACCTCCATCTTATCCTGGGTCAGAGAGTCACGTCTCTTGCAAGGAATGGTCTTCAAGTATTTTTATTTAGGTAACATTTAAAAGAATTTTTTAAAGTGATGAGTCTTCTCACACAGTTTGGGTTGATATCCCAACATTTTGTTAGCCAAAGTTTAAAAAGTCGATAATGTTGTAATTTCAGGTTCATTATAAAAATTGGCATTTTAAAAGAGCTGTTAAATCATTTTAAAATTTAGTCACTAGAATATAGATATAAAAGCCATTTGGCACCTAGAATAATCAAATTAACAGAAAACACAAACATGGGCTCACACAATTTCAGAGTTACAAATCCCACATCATTTATTTGATGCCTCGAACTTAGGTTTTGGTTCCTTTTGTCCCACAGTTTAACTTTACACACCCACCAGTTGGGTTTGCAGATTCTGCCTGGATCCACTTAGATGAACACTTGTCTACTGTGCTCAGAGCTGTGGAGGCTGAGTTGTTTCTGTGGGTTTTACTTATTGTCGTTTTCTCCTCTACCATCTCCTCCAACTTTTCCTTCTCTTTGGAGGCCAAGGGTTTTTGCTATTCTGTTGGAGTCTCGCCTGTGGGCACAAGGAGAGACTAGCAACATGACACTCCTTCTAAGGTCATTCTGTACACCAATTAAGAGTATGATGGCCAGGTGTGATGGCACATGCACTTTGGGAGGCCCAGGTGGGAGGATTACTTGAGGCCAGGAATTGGAGGCCAGCCTGGGAAGCATAGGGAGACCCTATCTCTACAAGTTTCTTATTTGTGAATGAGCCAGGCATGGTGGTGTGTGCCTGTAGTCCCAGCTACTCTGGAGGCTGAGGCGGGAGGATCTTGATCATGGGGTGGTAGCTGGATGGCTGGAAGTGTCCTCAGTGTGCTGTAAGGGTTTCTGTTTCCCTCAGTGGGGCTGCCGCACTCCCAGGCACTCTTATGTGGCTCTGCCTGGCATGTGTGAGACACCTGGGCTGTTTCCCTCGAGCCCAAGGGAGCCCCCCTCTGTCTGCCTCCTTCAGCTCATCTTTTGCAGAACGTATTGTAAGAAACTGGGAATCATGAAAAAAAATTACAAACTGCAAACAATCACCCTTTGCATATAAATGGCGAGTTAATTTAAATGTGTTTCTTCAGGCCATCCTGCGCACAGTCGGTGTCAATGGCACTCAGGCTCCTATGATGTGGTCACAGAAATTAGACGCTCGAGGAAGAAGAATGCCGCTAAATGCATATGTGTTCAATTTCTACAAATATGGCTACTTGACAGAACTAGGCCAAAACTATGGGTAGGTTTATGTATGTGTGTCTAGAAAATAGATACATGCTTACACATAGATATCTACATTTTATTATTGTATATTTGTATTATACATTTATATAAAATTATAAAATAGTGTATAATTTGTTGTGTATTTATATAAAGCATAAATTTTTATTACATGCATTTTTAGGAATTTTAATACAAAATCTTTTAAAGAGTTTAAAGCACAAATTAATCATGAAAGCCACACTAGATCTCTTTCTAAAAGATTAATCTCTAGTGGTTAGAAACTCGGTGTTAGTTTGGCTTTTGATGTACTACCAAACTTTTAGTACTGAGACTGGCTTTTGTGAACATAAATCTGAAAACAAAATAAATTGGGTATATTATAGAGCTCAAAAATATATTAAAATTTTTTTTATTACGTTACTTATTTATTAACAAAGAATGTTTGCTGAGGCTAGGTGAGGTGTCTCATGCCTATAATTCCAGTGCTTTGGAAGGCTGGGCCCGGAGGATCACTTGAGACCAAGAGTTTGAAACCAGCCTGGGCAACATAGTGAGACCCAGTCTCTACAAAAAATCAAATTCAAATCAGAGAGAGAGAGAGAGAGAGAGAGGAATATTGAATAATTTTCAGATTATTTTTTATGAAATATAATTTATATTTTCTTCTTCATAAATGTGACTTGGAGGAAAAACATCTGAAACTTACATTATGAGGATGCTGCCTTTGCATTTGTCTGTTAGAAAATGACATTTGCTCTAGCTCTTTGGCAGAGAAATCATTTTACAAAGCAGTAAAGAGGGATGGATACTCAGAATTCACATGGGAAATGAAGAATTCGGTAGTGGAAACTGGCAGGTAGAAATGGGGAGAGTCACACTGTTAAACAGTGATTCAGGAATCCTATGTGTGTTTTACATAATTTTAAAAATAATTCTGATTGAAATTAGTTTTAAATGTCTGCTGTTCTTTTAAAAAAAATTTAACTGACGCATTGTAACTGTACATACTTGAAAGGTACAATTTGATATTTGACACATGTATGCAAGGGTAGTCAGGGTATTTAGCACCTCATGTATGTATCATTTCTTGTGATGAGAACATTCAGAGGCCTCTTCTGGCTATTTTGTGATGTATAACACCTTACTGCCAACCGGAGTCACCTTACCATACAATAAAACACCAGAACGTATCCCTCCCATCTTCTAGAAACTTTGCAACCGTTGACCAACCTTTTCCCATCCCTCTGTTCCCCAGTCTTTGGTAACCACTGTTCTACTCTGTACATCTATGCTATCTACTTTCCTTTTTTCAGTTTCCACATATGAGTGAGATTATGCAATATTTGTCTTTTTGTGTCTCCAAGTTGATCCCTGTTGTCACAAACGACAAGATTGTATATTTTTATGGCTGAATAGTATTTCATTGTGTATATACGCCACATTTTCTTTATTCACTAAGTCATTCATTCATTGTTGTACACTTACGTTGATTCTATATCTGATTTCACTTTCCATGGATATATACCTAGCAGTGGGATTGCTGGATCAGACAGTAGCTCTAATTTTAATTTTTTTAAGGAACTCCATGTTGTTTTCCAAAATGTCTGTACTAATTTGCAATCCTACTAACGGTGTGTGAGGGTCCCCTTTTCTCCAAATCCATGCCAAAAATTTCTTTTTTCTTTTGTCTTTTTGATTACTAGCCACCCTAACTGGAGTAAGGTGGTATCCTATTGTGGTTTTGATCTGTATTTCCCTGACGATTAATGTTGAACCTTTTATAGACCTGCAGGCCATATGGATTTCTTCTTTTAAGAAATGTCAATTAAGATTTTTGGCTCATTTTTAAAATCAAATTATTTATTTTTTGCTAAATTTCTTATATACTCTGGATATTAACCCCTCATCTGGTATATTGTTTGCAAACATATTTCCTCTCGTTTTGTAGGTTGTCTCTTCACTCTGTTAATTACCTCTTTTGCTGTGCAAAGCTTTTTAGTTTGATGTAATTTCATTTGTCTAGTTTTCCCTTTATTGCCTGTGCTTTTGAAGTCTTATTTTAAAATTTCCTTGCCCAGTCCAACATTATGAAATGTTTCCATAATGTTTTCTTCAAATAGTTTCATAGTTTCAGGTTTTGCATGTAAGTTTTTAATCCATTTTGAGTTGATTTTTGCATATAATGAGAGATAGGAGTTTGGTCTTATTCTTGTGCATGTGGATATTTAATTTTTCCAGCACCATTAGTTGAAAATTATCTTTTCCCCAGTGTGTATTCAGTTGGATATGGATGTGTAAATTTATTTCTGGGCTCTCTGTTCTGTTCCATTGGTATATGTGTCTATTTTTATGCCAGTACCATGCTCTTTTGGTTACCATGACTTTAGAGTATATTTTGAAATCAGGTAGTATATTGCCTCTAGGTTTGTTCTTTTGCTAAGAATTTATTTAGCTATTCAGGGTCTTTGGCAGTTTCATATAAATTTTAGGATTGCTTTTACTATTTCTGTGAAGAATGTTATTGGTATTTTGATAGAGATTGCTTTAAATCTATATATGGCTTTGGCTAATATGGACATTTTAATAAGAATTTTTCTAATCCATGAACATCAAATATCTTTGCATTTACTGGTGTCCTCTTTAGTTTCTTTCATCAGCATTTTATAGTTGTCAATATTTAGTCCCCCCACCTTGGTTAAGTTTATTTCTTGTTATCTTATACTTTTGGTAGCTATTGCAAATAGAATTTTTAAAATTTATTTTTAGATTGTTCATATTAGAAATACTACTGATTTTTGTATGCTGACTTTGCATCCTGCAACTTTACTGAATTTATTAGCTCAAACAGGTTTTGTGTGTGTGTGTGTATGTGTGTGTGTGTCTTTAGGGTTTTCTATATAAAAGATCATGTTGTCTGCAAACAGGGATAATTTGACTTCCTCCTTTCCATTTTGGATGCCTTTTATTTCTTCTCTTGTGTAATTGTTTTGGCTAGACTTCCAGGACTATATTGAATTAAAACGGTGAAAGTGGAAATCCTTTTCTTATTTCTGATCTGTCTGATATTAGCTACGGGTTTGTCATATGTGGCCTTTACTGTGTTGAGATAACAGCTTTTATTATGATGTTGAATTTTGTCAGTTTTTCTGGGTCTATTGAATGGTCATATGGTTTGTCTTTTTTTCCGTTAACGTTACACACCACATTTATTAGTTGGCATATGTTGAACCATCCTGGCATCTATGAGATAAATCCCACTTGAGGATAGTGAAGGATATTTTTAATGTGCTATTGAATTTGTTTTGTTAGTATCTTGCTGAGAATATTCACATTTGTGTTTATCAGGGATATTGTCTTATAGTTTTCCTTTTTGCTGTCTTCTTGCCTGGAGTCAGGATAATGTTGGCCTCATGAAATAAACATGGAAGTATTCCCTCCTCTTCATTTTCCTGAAATAGTTTGAGGAGGATTGATACTATTCTTCTTTAAATGCTTGGTAGAATTAAGCAGTGAAGCCATCAGGTTTTGGGCTTATTTTGATGGGATTTTTTTTAACTGATTCAATTTTCTTACTCACTATGGGTCTGCCCAGATCTTCCATTTCTTCACTATTTAATCTCAGAAGCTTGCATGTGTCCAGGAATTTACCCATATCTTCTATGTTATCAAATTTGTTGCTGTGTAGTTGTTCATAATAGTCTTTTATGATCTTTTGTTTTTCTTTTTTTCTTTTTTTTTTGAGTTGGAGTCTCACTGTCGCCCAGACTGGAGTGCAGTGGCCGCTCCCGGCCACCGCAGCCTCCACCTGCTGGGCTCCAGCAATCCTTCCGCCTCAGCCTTCCAAGTAGCTGGAACTACAGGCGTGCGCTACCACGCCCGGCTAATTTTTTTTTTATTTATTGTAGAGATGTCTGTGAATGTCTTCTTTTTATCCCTAATTTTATTTATTGTAGTCTTCTCCCTTTTTCTTAGTATAGCTAAAGATGTGTTAATTTTGTTTTTGTAAAAAACCAACTTTTCATTTTGTTGTTTTTTTGAATTGCTTTTTTAGCCTCTCTTCATTTATTCTCTAAGTTTTATTTCTTTCTTCTACTACTTTTGGGTTTAGATTGTTCTTGTATTTGAGTTCCTTGAAACACATTGCTATTTATTAAAATATTTTTTCTTTTCTGATATAGGTATTTATTACTATAAGCTCTGGTTTGAACTGGTTTTGCTGTGTTTCATAAGTTTTGTTATAATGAGTTTCCTTTCTTAAGGAATTTTAAAATTTATCCTTTAATCTTTTCATTGACCCACTGGTTATTTAGGAGAATTTGTTTTATTTCCCTGTATTTGTAAATTTTCTGAGATATCTTATTTTATACATTGTAGTCAACAAAAATACTTGGCATAATCTCTAATTTTTACACTTATTCAGACTTGTTTTGCGGCCTAACATATGGTCTATCCTGGAGAATGTTCCATGTGCAGATGAAAAGACTGTGCACTCTGAAGCTTTTGGATGGAATGTTCTATTTTAAAAAAATGTCTACTTAGATCTCTTTGGTCTATAGTGCAGTTTAAGTCCAATATTTCTTTGGCGATTTACTGTCTGGTTGACTTGTTCTTTGTGAAAGTGGAGTGTTGAAATCCCCACCTCTTATTATGTTGCAGTCTCTCCTTTTATGTCTAATAATATTTGTCTTATATATTGAGGTGCTCTAGTGTTGGGAGCATATATATTTGCAATTACTACAGCCTCTTATTGAATTGATTCTTTTATCATTATAGAATGACTTTCCTTTTATTTTTTTTTTTTGAGTCAGAGTATTACTCTTGTCGCCTAGGCTGGAGTGCCGTGGCACATTCACGGCCACTGCAGCCTCGACCTGCTGGGTTAAGGCGATCCTTCTACCTCAGCCTTCCAGTAGCTGGAACTATAGATGCACACCACAGCCCGGCTAGTTTTTGTGATTTATTGTAGAGACGAGGTCTTACCAAGTTGCCCAGGCTGGTCTCGAACCCCCGGGCTCAGGCAATCTTCTCGCCTCAGCCTCCCGAACTGCTGGGATGACAGACTGAGCCACCGAGCCCGGCCTCCTTCTCCTTTCTTATTTGCATGTCTTCTGTAAATTCTTCCTTTGTGGTTGCCATGAAACTAACACAAAGATTCTTGTAGTTATAATAGACACTTTTAAGCTGATCACAGCATAACTTTTGTCACACAAAAACACTCTAGACTTTTTTCTTACCCGCCCCCAATTTATATTTTTATCGCCTTAGTTTACATCTTTATCTATTGTGTGTTCCCTAATCACTAATTGTGATTGTTGTTGTTTTTCACCATTTTGACTTTAAGCCTTCATACTGGAGAACTGAAATATTTCCAGAGCACCCTTGCAATTCTGGGGTATTCTGAGTTTAGCTATATATTTACCTCTACTGGTGAGTTTCATACTACCACTTGTTTTCACGACGGTAATTATCATTCTTTCCTTTTTAGTTATAGTGCTCCCCTAAGAATTTCTTGTAAGCTCACACTAGTGGTTATGACTCTCCTCAGCTTTTGTTTGTCTAGGAAGGTCTTTATTTCTCCTTGATTTCTGAAGGATAGCTTTCAGATATGATATTCTTGGCTGACAGTCTTTTTTCTTTTAATACTTTGAATATATATTCTCTCTCTTTCTCTCTATACATATCCTCTCTCTCTCTCTCTCTCCTTCTTGGCCTGCAAGTTTTCTGCCTATAAATCTCTAATAGTTTAATGGGGATTCCCTGATAGATCACTTGATGCTTTTCTCTGCAGAATTTAGAATTATTTGTTTTTGACTTTTGACATTTTTGTTATAATGTGCCTTGAAGAGTATCTTTGTGGGTTAAATCTGATTGGGTACTTTTGAGCTTCCTGGATCTGCAGGACTTGGGAAGTTGTCAGCTATTATTTTGTTAAAGAAGTCTTCTATGTCTTTCTCTATTTCTTCTCCCTCTGGTACCCCTATAGGGCAAATATTTGTTTGCTTAATGATGTCTCAAAATTCCTGTAGACTGTTCTTATTCCTTTGTATCCTTATTTTTACTCCTTTGACTGGGTTATTTCACAATAGTTATCTTCAAGTTCAGAAATTATTTCTTTAGCTTGATTTAGTTTTTTGTTAAAACTCTCAATTTTCATTGAATTCTTTGACTCCAAGGTTTTCTTTGGTTCTTTTGAATAATATCTATGTCTTTGTTGAACTTCTCATTCATATCAGGAATTGCTTTCATAATTTCATGAAATTGTATTCTCTTGTATCTTGCTGAGTTTTCTTAAGATTATCATTCTTAATTTCTTGTCAGGCATTTTGTAAACATCTTTTTCTTTGGGATCTGCTATTGTGTTCCTTTGGGTAGATGTAAAGTTTTCTTGTCTTTTCGTGTTTCTTGTGTCCCTATGTTGATATCTGCGCATCTAGTAAAACAGTGTTTTTTAAAAATTATTATTATTTTATGGAATATCTTAGGTAGGGAGAGACTTTTTCCTTTAGATGAGTCCTAGTGTGTTGGTTGGGATGGTACATTAGCTTTGGTTGTAGGTATACTCAGTCATGTGATCTCAGCACAGTTTATCTGGTCCGTAATTGTCTTAGGGCCTTAGACTTCAGGAGTTGGTGGCACAGTTTTGCTGGGGCAGAAGAGCCAGGCTAGTTTTGGGGCCAGGAGGGTTTGGTAGGCTGATGGCCTGTATGGTTGCCTCTGTAGGGAAGTGGGAATGGGCACCTACAGATACAGTGGGCCAGCCAGCTCTGCAGTGTATCTACGAGGAGGTGAAACTCCTCCTGAACTGGTCATTAGTTTGGATGTGGGTGTGTATAGGCTGGCTGGTGGTGTGGCAGTGTCTCTATGGAGATGGAGATGCTGCTGGAGTGCCTGTCAGGCCAAGCACAGGTGTGGTGGGTTTGCTGGCTGGGAGAGAGTGTCTCTTGGCAGGCAGGGCCATAGGCTATCGGCTGTCTGGATAGGCACATGTAGGCACAGTGGACTGGCTGGCAGTGTGGCAGTCTCTCCAGGAGGTGAAGCTGCTGTTACACTGGCTGTCAGGCTTGACATGGGTTGGTATGGGTGTGGTGGGCTGGCTGGCTGTGCAACATAGGTGTGTGCAGGTGCAGGGAGCTGGCTACCTCTTCAGCAGCTACCTTACTGTTCATGTCCGCCTGTTCCTTGGGGTGGGTAGGGTGCCACTTAGGTTTGGGTGTGGAATGTTGGTGAGGCTTCAAGGATGAAGAGAGACAGTGGCTTTGGGCTCCCAGAGTAGGGTGCACTCTAGCAGGAGGTATAGTTTCAAGATGGCACCATGCCATAGCTGCTAGCTCATGAAGGTGGGTATGCACAATGTGGGCTGCTACTCTGAGACAATGAAGCTGATTAAACTCCTGGCAACTATCCAGACTAGATTTTGTAACTGTGAGGACTGGCAGATTATCACTTAGCAAGGACTGCTGGTGTCTGTGGTGGCTATGGGAACCACTGGAGCCATTCCTGGTGTATAGACAACATGGCAGAGGCAGAGTGCCTCATTCCTCTCTCTGTGATATTATCCTGGGCTTCCATGATCCACAGGGATTTTGTCGATTCCCTGGTGCTCTCGATGTACTTCCTCAAGTCACTCTCCAGTCTATCATAGTTGCTTATTGGTTGTTTTAGTTCCCTTTTGTCAGGGTGACAAGTGCCAGGAAACTAGTTAGCCATCTTGCTCAATGTTCTGCTATTCTTCACAAAACTTGAACTATATCTCAGTATTTCTGTAATCTCTAGCCCCTAAGGACCCTTCGAAGCTTTATTTTTATATATTTCCCTTTTCTTTTGAAGATGGTCAACTTCTCTGTTTCTTGGTTGTTTTTTTGTTTTTTTTTGGTTTTACAACTATGCCTTTGAATGTCATTATGATTAATGCAACAGAATGAGTTCTCAACTGGGATTGTATGGCAGATAAATTAAACTATCATGGACAGATCCACTCTAAAAATTTGAGCTAATTATTTATATTTTTATAATTTTTAGTTAAGAAATTTTGTTTTCTTTAGGATGCCTGTCGGAGAGCTTTTAAAATGCTTAAAAGATTTTTCATTCAACATTAAGGATATCAGGTATGTTTTATGCTGACTTTGATTTTCTTAATTATTTATTGATAGTTTAGCAAACATCGAGCTCTTCCTTTGTGTCTGGTTTATGATGCTCATGAAAGAGTATTCTGGAGGTACCACTGAGTCTCTCAGGTTCTATGCAACTCAGTTGCCCAAAGTCTCTATAAGCCCTCTTTTCAGGACTCTCTTTTTTGAATTAGGATTCATCTCAAATCTATTTGGAATTTAGTTCAATTCAAATCGGAGCCTCAAAGGCACTGTCTCATCACTCTACAAATCTCCAGGCCTGACTATACTCAATTTCTACAAATGATTGATAGTCACACTGAGTCAGATAAACGGGACTCCGGAAGGCCACACCCTAAAGACCCTAGTAGACCTCTAGTGTATAACCACTTCAAAGCACTTAAGTCTTTCTCATTCTCATACTCAGTGTCTTTTCTAGACTCTGGCATCTCCTACTGTCTTCCTATGTCCATTTGCTCCAGTGCTCAAAAGTGGCCAAGCACATATGAACTCTATATGAGCACTCCTATCCCTCTGCTCCACGGATCGTCTAGTTTTTGTCTAGCTAGATCTGCCCTACTTCCAGTCCTCACTCATTTTTTAAAAATCAGGGGTGTGTAGTTTTTCCCTTAAAATAAATTCAATTTTGGAAGCAGAACCTTTATTTGGAGGTTCCTGTTAGTGAGGACACATTTGTGGTTTTCCTTGGTCTGAGCTGAATCAGATCTTTTGGGAAGTTCTCTACAGAGAGTGAGAGTCTTAGGATGGCCTTACTTTGCCCACTGGAAATATCTTCGCTGATGAGATTTCTTGAACGGCTTGTAGTTATCAAGGCTACAACCTCTTTGAACAGCGTGAAAAGCTCCAGAGACATTAAACACATCTCAAGAGTTGAAAGAAGAAAGTCTTACCTTCTACTTGAAAAGTTGAAAGTATTAAGGTCTGACCATGTTAGAGGCACACTTCCAGACCCTGCAACGTCATGGGAGAAACTATCTTGTCATAAGAACTATGATTGAGTTACACATAAACTACTAAGATAACATAAAAACCTTATAATTAATGCCATTGTAATCAGAGAAAGTATTATAGGGAAGTAATTTCCATTAAGGTCCTAAGGGATAAGTGAAAATTCATTAAGTGTATTAATTCTACTTAATTACAACAATTAGGTAGAATAATTAAGGTGGTAGGATTTTAAGCAGGGGGTATAGTGTGTCCAGAGGTACAGAAATGTTCAAGGTCCAGATGTATCAGGTATAGACTCCAAGCTCATGAGAGTGGAGTGTAGAATAAGGAGGTTGTGATAGGGATGGGGGGAAATGCTAGGCATGAATGTAGAGTCTTTAAAAGGAATTTGGCCGTACATGTGAACAGTCTTATCTGTCACACAATGGAGTTTGGATTTAAAATGATAGGTAGGGGTGAGATGGGAGAGTTTCTAAGGACGAACATGACATTGATCTATGCTTTAGATATATTACTCTGGCAGAGGTATGTGAATTGACTCAAGAGGTAGAGAAACTGAAAGAGGAGAGCTAAGGTTGTAGGCTATAGACATATTCCAGGTGAGAGAAAATGAAGGTTTGAATTAAGGCAGAGGTGGTAGAAATGAATGATGGGGATTAGAGGTATTATGACACCTGAGGTTTCTAATTCGGTTAATGATCACACTAATGAAAGTATGGGCTACAGGATGACGATAGTTTGGGAAATAACACAAAAAATGTATGAGTTGGAATTTCAAATATCACTAGTGTCTGCAAGACATCCGGGAGTGAAATGTCCAGCAGTCAGAAAGAATAATAGGTCTACAACTCAGGAGGAATGTCAGCCTTGGCGATAAAGATGTGATTATGCCTAGGATTCAGCTACGAGGACTAGTGAAAACCTGAAACTCTGCTCTAGTGTGAATAAGGTGGAGTACGATGGCAAAAAGTATGGAAAAATGTCAGCTCACAATGACTTTCAGTGTATAAACAACACATCAGGTAGCTAAGAGGCCTTTTATTCTCTCTCTCCTTTTTTGTCTACCTTAGCTTCTAGTTCCTGAGATATACGGGTAGGGAAATATAAACTTTTTTTTTGCTTAATTGGTGACTGTGGATTTCAAAAATAATGCTCATAATACTAGGAATTTCAGAAGTGTGTAGAGAGAAGAAAGGAAACCAAATAACTGCTGCAAGAGTCTAGGAATGTGGAATTCTGGGGCCTTTCATACTCACAGATCAAGGTTAGAGGTTGGCTGAAGAGAAAGTGCATGCAGGTATATCTCTCTATCTTTTCTCAAGATACATGATGTACTTTGTAAAGGCTTCACAAGGTAAATGTGCATCTTATTCTGCATGTTTTATCTACATATTTATTTCCGTTGCATTTTGGATGATTACTTCAGCCAACCCTCTTATAATATTGAATGTCATCAAAATGTGAGCTCATCATCATCATTATTGTTTGTTATACAGTGATTCCTTGAGTGAACTGTGTGAAGATGAGCATGACAATGTGGCTCTAGCATTTAAGCAATTGAGTGAAAGCTTTCATGGGAAACTTCAACACGTCCAAACTCAGATGTATCCAAATCACTTGGAATAACACCATGGAAAATCTTCAAGTCTGCTGACGTGTTTCTCATCTCTTCATAAGAAGGAATGTCTTTGAACCCACACGAGGAAATAGAAAATGATTCATTTTGAAGCCAAGCAGAAGTGAATTCAAATATTAGCTCCTCTGGTTTCTACCTGAATGAACTTGACAAGTTATATAATATATCTTAGTTTTAATTTCATTTTTGATAAAATGAGAATAAAAAAATGATATCTCTAGCTGTTTTGAGAATTAAATGAGATCATGTATGAAAAGCAATTGTATAAATGGTAGAGTTATATTTTTGTAGATAAAATTAACTTGTAGCAAAATTTCAGTTTCACATTGTCAAGTCTTTGAGAATGTTCCTAACTTACTGAATTTTTAAATAAGTGATCAGTAAATTATAAGAGAACCTAATCAAGTCTGAACAACAATTTAATTATATAAGAAGTCTTCTGAGATTACACGAAAGCCATTCTTATGTTCTGAATGTTTGTGTTCCCCTTCCACACTTACATGTGGAAATCATAACCCCCGATGTCATGGTATTTGGAGGTGGGCTTTGGGAGGTGTTAGGTCCTGAGGGTGGAAACCTTGTGAACATGATTAGTGCCTTTAAATAAGAGACAGAGGAGCTTGCTCTCTCTTCTCTGTTCTTCACCATTTGATGATACAATAACAAGGTGGTCATCTGCAGAGCAAGAAGCAGGCCCTCAACAGAACTAATTCTGCTGGCACCTTGATCTTGGAGTTCTCTGCCTCCAGAACTGTGAAAAATACATGTTTGTGGTTTTGCCACCCAGTCTATGATAATTCTGTTACAGCAGCTTGAATTGACTAAGACAGCCACTTAGAGTTGTTATAAACTATTTTCCTGTTGAAAACAGAACATGTTAATTTAACTGTTTTGTCCAGTAGCAATGATAGGTCTTGTCTGAGTCCCTTAAACTTTCTTATCTGTGCTTCCTAAATGATAAAGAGTACATTTTCTGGCATTGTTTAATGATTATGTATGTGATTGAGAAAAAATTATACCCTGTGAGGCTGAAACAAATATGGAATTCAGATTATTTCTGCCTTTAATATCATACTTAAAAAAACAAACAAGCAAGAACAAACAACAACCATGACAAAACAGACAAATGTTGAAAGATTATTAAGGCTGTGATAAATGAATATAGTACTCTGAAAGAAAAAAAGAAGCTCTCCAATGAGCTTCATCAGCAGCTGATTTAGAAATGAGAGAATATGATTCCTAAAGTTACTAAAACAGATTCAACTAGAAAACTTCAGATGAGTTTTTTGTTAGTGATGTCTTCAGTATAAGTTCTGTGATGCTTTAAGAAAACAATTTGCTAATAATTTAGTATTATACTTGTTTGTAATAAGTGACTTGACACCTATAAGAAATAAAGACTGTTAAATTTATTTACTGTTGGGCTTCTTGTATTAAACCTGTCTGTCAATCCATTGGTAGATTTGTATACATTAGGGATTGTGTTTTCATTATTCTCTGTGTCTACTGCAGCTTCAGGTCACAGACTGCAAAATCTGTTTTAGATTTATATTTGAACACAAGACACTTTTTTTCTCAAGGAGAAAGACACAACCTCTTATATCATCCAAAATATTCTACCAAGGCACCATCTATACTATGAGATTGCTTACAGATATATTACATAGGCTTAGAAAAATGCCAGTGTATACAACCTCTATGAAAAACAGTTTGGCGATTCCTAAAAGATCTAAAAATAAACCTCCCATACGAACCCACAGTTCCCCTACTGGGAATATACCCAAAGGAACTCAAAGCACTCTATGAAAAAGATACCTGCAAATGTATGTTTATTGCAGCATTGTTCACAATAGCAAAAACATGGAACCAACTGTGCTGCCCATCGAAAAAGAACTGGATAAAAAAAATAATACATATATATGATGGACTGTTATACAGCCATAAGGAAGGACAAAATTATGAACTTCACAGCAACTTGGATGGACTTAGAGTCTATAATACTGAATGATCTATCACAGAAACAAAGAATTGAGTACCACATGTTCTCATTCATAAGTGGGCCTTGATCAATTATCATAACAGTATAAGAAAAGGTTTAGCAGTAGTGGGAAACTGCCGGGGGAGGAGGCAGGATTGGCAGTAGTGGGAATCTGCCAGGGGTGGGGAAGGGCACACCTCATCAACAAGTGTACCTACATAGTGAACATTTGTATACCTAACCCTGAATTTACCCCACATCTTTAAAATTAAAAATTAAAAAAAAAAAGAAACGAAAAATGCCAGTGTTTCACTTTTTCTAGAAATGAAAAATCATCTATTCCTCAGACCTAACCCATAATTGGTTTATATTAGTCTTGTGCCATAATCTCACTTGTGACCATTTTCTTACAGCTAATACTAATTTTTTCAGATTAAATAAGTACATAATAACAAATATGGCTTCTACTGGTTTCTGGTTCCTCATGTAAGGAGCTAGAAGCCACCAGTCTTTTCCAATAACAAACACATAAATGAGCAAACTGAAAAATTGATCATTCTTCTCAGATTCCCGAGAGAAGTGTTGTCACAGGGCAAACTGTTGCTCCCAAAATTAAAGAGACAGGTGAACAGGTGGATAGAGACTCAAAACCGCCACAGGAGACACGACTGGAGCAGGAAACCCTGAACTGTCATGGATGAATTGCTGGAGGTTAAGTGTGGACAAGCCTGAGAGAAAAAACTCCTGGGGACCCATCATGTGGAACCACTTTTGTGAGTTTTACATCTAGGAGCTCTACCAGGGCGCTTCTTAACAAGGTCTGGCCTCAGGGGGAAGCTGGTTACTCAGATCCTAGCCCATTGGGGTTTTATCGCTGACCTGGAAAAGTGAAATACCCAACTCCAGCTCACTCTAGCCATCCAGCCCCACCTGAGGGTGGAGAATCAAGAAATACTTGTGAAGTTCACAGTCCAGATGCAAAGACTTCCTAACAGGCGGACCTAATTACAGGTATGTGGTTTTAATGATGAAATACGTTCTGAGAAATACGTTGTTAAGTGATTTCGTTATTGCGCAAACATCACAGAGCGCACTTACCCAAACCTAGATGATATAGCCTACTACACACCTAGGTTATATGGTATAGCCTATTCCTTCTCGGCTATAAACCTACATGGCGTGTTACTGGACTGAATACTGTAGGCAATTGTCTTTCTGAACAGATCTAAGCATAGAAAAGGTACAGTGAAATTATGGTGTTATCATCTTTTTTTTTTTTTTTTTTGAGTTGGAGTCTCACTCTTGCCCAGACTGGAGTGCAGTGGCGCAGCCTCGACCTGCTGGACTTAGGCAATCCTTCCGCCTCAGTCTTCCAAATAGCTGGAACTACAGGCACGCACTACCATGCCCGGCTAATTTTTGATCTATTGTAGAGATGAGGTCTTGCCAAGTTGCCCAGGTGGGTCTCGAACCCGCAGGCTCAGGTAATCCACTCACCTCAGCCTCCCCAAGCGAGGGATTACAGGTTGAGCCACCTAGCCTGGCTGATGTTATCATCTTATAGGAGCACCATTGGGCATGCAGTCTGTTATTGACTGGAAGTCGTTCTGCAGGGCATGACTGTGTAGGGTGGTGGAACACTTTCCCACACCCACAGCTCACACCACACTACTCAAGGCCTATTGACAGCACTTCCTTTTACTCAGTACATCGTGTCCAGCTATCAAGAAAAAAAAAAGTACGGCATACTAAAAGGAGAAAAACACAGTTTGAAGACACAGTGTAAGCGTCAGAACCCCCAGACATGGCAGGACTGATGAAATGACCAGAATGGGACTCTGAAATAATTATGTTTAATATCTAAGGCTGTAATGGATAAAGTAGACTGCGTGCAAAAACAGGTTGGCATCATCTAATTCACCAAGGGACAGAATAGAACACAAAGGTAGAGAAAAGGCAGATTTACTTTCTCTGCTGGAGCCTGTCTGTCCAGCCTCTGCCGTCGGACGTCAGTACCCTGATTCCAGGGTTTTCAGACTCATGCCATTGACATCCCCCACACCCCAGTGCCGGTTCTCAGGTCTTTGGGCTGGGACTGAGTTCTACCACCTGCCTTCCTGGCTCTCCACTTGCAGACAGCAGATTGTGGGACTCCTTGACCGCATGAGCCAATCCCTAAATAAATCTCCTCTTGTCTCTCTTTTTCTATAAATATAAATATTCTGTTGTTTCTGCTTCTCTAAAACAACGGTCTCATATAAAATTCTGGAATCTTTATAAATTGTTTTCTTGCAAAAACGCAGCATAAAGTTGGAAAAGAAATAAATGAAATGAATTCATGGGAGCTTTCCTTAAGCTAGTAATTCAGTTATACAATTTTATCAACTTAGGTTTGTTCTAAAGTATTACTCAAAATATACTCCTTTTTGAGATTTAAAAATTTTGAAGTTAAGATTTTAAATGGCAATTATCTGTGTTGTTTTTATTTTTTCTACTTTTGCTGACAATTATAATCAGTATTTGCAGACAGAGTCTTATATGAAACATTCAGTGTAATTTTAGTGATGATCTGTCTTTTCAAAATAAAAATGTTTGAATTTAAAAAAAGATCTGAATGGGTAACTCACAAAAGAAGATGTATAGATAGCAAACGAGCATATAGATAGAGGTTCAGCATCATATCATATCTTCAGGGAAATGTAAGTTAAAAGAAAATGAGGGCAACCCCTCAGTTCCCCTTCTGCTCTGGCAGTTTTTCTGTTCTGCTTTCCAAAAAAAGAAAAAGCAATACCAATTCACACCTATTAGAGGCCAAACTCCAAAACACTGAGAATACCAAATATTGATGAGGATGTGTAGCAGCTTCATTTAAGATGCCCTTTTATTGCTAGTAGGAATATAGAATGGCACAGCCACCTTGAAAAACAGTTTGACAGTTTCTTGCAAAACTGAATATACTCTTTTTTGGGTTGTTTTGCTTTGAAAAGTGTTCTTGCTCTTTTGCCCAGGCTAGAGTTCAGTGGCAGATCATTGCTCCCTGTAACAAACTCCTGGGCTCAAGTGATCCTCATACCTCAGCCTCCTGAGTAGTTAAGACAAAGGCATGCACCATCACACCTGGATAATTTAATTTTTTATTTTTTTGTAGAATCTCGATTTGTTTCCCAGACTGGTCTTGAACTCTTGGCCTCAAGCAATTCTCTTGCCTTGGCCTCCCAAAATGCTGGGTTTACAGGTATGAGTCACTCTGCCTGACTTAAATATAATCTTATATAATCCAAAAATTGCACTCTTTAGTGTTTACGCAAATGAGTTGAAAACTTATGCCTATACAAAAAGCTGCAACAGATATTTATAAGAGTTTTATTCACAATTGTCCAAACTGGAAATAACCAAGATATTCTTCTATAAGTAAATGGATAAACTGTGGTACATCCAATGGAATACTATGAGCTATTAAGCCAATAAAATATATGGAAGGAACTTAAATGCACATTACTAAGTAAAACAAAAAGTTAATCTAAAAAGGCTACATATTGGCTGGGTGCAGTGGCTCATGCCCGTAATCCTAGCACTTTAGGAGGCTGAGGTGGGAGGATTACTTGAATTCATGAATTTGAGACCAGCCTAGGCAACATAGTGACACTGCAGACCAATATCCCTGATGAACATAGACGTAAAAATTCTCAACAAGATTCCAGCAAATTGGATCCAACAATATATCTCAAAAAACATCCACCATGACGAAGTAGGCTTCATTCCTAGGATGCAAGGTGGGTTCAACATCTGCAAGTTCATAAATATAATTAAACATATCAACAGATGTAAAAACAAGAACCACATGATATCTATCATTAGATGCAGAAAAAGCTTTCAATAAAATCCAGCATCTCTTCTTGATAAAAGTCCGTGAACAGCTAGGCATAGAGGAATATACCTCAAAATAGTAAGAGCCATCTACAATAAACCCACAGCCAACATATTGCTAAATGGATAGAAATTGGAAGCATTTCCCCTGAAAACTGGAGCAAGACAAGGCTGCCCACTCTCACTCCTCCTGTTCAACATAGTGTTGGAAGCCCGAGTTAGCGCAATCAGACAAGAGAAGGAAATCGGGGGATCCAAATAGCAAAAGAGGAAGTCAAGGTTTATCCCTCTTTGCCGAAGACTTGATCCTATACCTTGAAAACCCAAGAGAGTCTGTCAAAAAACTTCTTACTTACTACTTACTTTTGCAAAGTCGAAGTGTACAAAATAAATGTGCAAATGACAGTCGCCTTCTTATACACCGACAACAATCAGGCAGAAATGAAATAAAAGCACAATCCCATTTACAATAGCCATCAAAAAAATGAAATACCTCAGCATCTTCCTAACCAGAGAATTGAAAGACCTTTATAATGAAAACTACCAAAACACTGCTCAAAGAACTCAAAGAAGACACAAACAAATGGAAAAAATATTCCATGCTCATGGATAGGAAGAATGAACATTGTTAAGATGTCCATCTCACCCAAGGCAACCTACAGATTCAACGCAATACCCATTAAATATCCATCATCATTCTTCTCAGACCTGGAAACAACAATACAGAAATTCATATGGAAACATAAATGACCACAAATAGCCAAAACAATCCTTAGCAATAGAAGCTAAGTGGGAGGTACCACACTTGTAGACTTTAAACTTTACTATAAGGCTACAAAAATCAAAACAGTCTGGTATCGGTACAAAAAATAAGCATACAGACCAATGAAACAGGATAGAGATTCTGGAAGCGAAATGTCAACCAACTCATCTTCAACAAAACCTCCACCAACAACCACTGGGAAAAAGAAAATGTTATCAGTAAATGGTGCTAGAAAAACTGGCAGAAGATTGAAACAGGATCCCTACCAATCACCATACACAAAAATCAACTCTAAATGGATCAAAGACCTAAACGTAAAACCTCAAACTATAAGAATCTTAAAAAATTCAGGAGCCACCCTTACAGAAATTTGAATAGGCAACCAATTCCAGATCAAAACCCCAAATGTCCATGCCATAGGAGATAAGATAGACTAGTGGGACCTCATCAAACTGAAAAGCTGCTGCAAAGCAAAAGAATCCATCAAGAGAGTGGGAGAGAGATCACAGAATGGGAAAAAATATTTGCCAACCGTATATCTGATGAAGGCCCAATGTCTGGGGTCTACAAGGAACTCAAACATGCCAAAAGGAAAAAAAAAATCAGCCCTATTCAAAAGTGGACAAAAGATATGAACAGACACTTCTCAGAAGAAGACATACGAGCAGCCAACAGACACATCAAAAAATGGTCAGCCTCACTAATCATCAAAGAAATGTAAGTTAAAACCACACTGAGGTACCACCTAACTCCAGTCAGGTTGGACATCATCAATAACTTAAAAAAAAAACAACAGATGCTGGAGAGGATGTAATGAAAAGGGAACACACTGTTGGTGGGAGTATAAACTAATACAATCTTTGTGGAAACAGTGTGACGATTCCTAAAAAGATCTAAAAAATCAACCTTCCATACAACTTAGCAATCCCCCTTCTGGGAATATACCCGGGGGATCTCAAATCATTCTATAAAAAAGATACCTGCACACGCCTGTTTGTTGCAGCATTGTTCACAATAGCAAAAAAATGGAACCAACTGTGCTGCCCATCGAAAATGGACAAGATAAAAAAAATGGTACATATACACAATGGAATATTATGCAACCATAAAGAAGGACAAACATATAGACTTCGCAGCAACTTGGAGGGATTTAGAGTTTTTCATACTCAGTGATCTATCACAGAAACAAAGAACTGAGTACCACATTTTCTCACTCATAAGTGGACCCTGAACATTTATCATAATACTATAAGAAAAGGATTGGCAGTAGTGGGAAGCTGCCAGGAGAGGGGGTGAGGCACATAACATCAATAAGAGTACCTGATCCCAAACCAGGCAAAGTGGGGACCAAAGGGGGGCCCAAACTTCACCTGTACAACAGCCACTTATGTACCCAATCCTGAATCACACCCTACATCTTTAAAATAAAAAATAAAATAAAATACTGAACAGAGAGAATACTTTTTAGTGAGAGAAGCTGCAATGTGTATGTCTGTCTGCTGTGGATCAGAGAAGTAGAGTTTCCTGGTTGGCACAAAGAAGAAAAAGAGTGGAACTCATACTTCGTGGAGAGACGGTATTGACAACAGTTGATTCCCCAGTTCATTGAGTACAGACACAGATCTGGAATCTGGGCGTAAATGAGCAATAGCACACAAAAAAAGTCATTGCTTTCTCCTTTTTAGGCACTTTTTTTGAGATAGGGGTTCAGTCTGTCACCCAGGCTAGAGTGTCTGTGGTGTGATCATAGCTCACTGCTTGCTTGAATTTCTGGGCTCAAGCAATCTTCTCGCCTCAGCCTCCCAAGTAGCTGGGACCATAGGCACACACCACCACACTCAGATAATTTCACTTTTTTTTTTGTAGAGTCAGGGTCACCATTTGTTGCCCAGACTGGTCTCAAGCTCTTGGCCTCAAGCAATCTTCCCGCCTCATCCTCCCAAAGTGCTGGGATTACAGGCATGAGCCATATCATTGGCCTAACAGTCATTGCTTTTTAATACTTTACTTTGTTTGAGTTGGGGTCTCATTGTGTTACACAGGCTGGGGTGCAGTGGCACTCTCACCACTGCCCCAGCGTTGACTTGCTGGCCTCTGGCAATCCTTTCACCTCAACCTTCCAAATAGCCAGAACTACAGGCACGTGCTACCACACCCAGCTAATTTTTTATTTTTGTTTTTTATTTTTCGTAGAGACAAGGTCTCACCAAGTTGCCCGGACTGATCTCGAGCCCATGGGCTTAGGCAATCCATTTGATTCAGCCTCCCAAAGTGCTGGGATTACAGGCTGAGCCACCGAGTCCAATGATTTTACATTTTAAGGGGGTAGGCAGATAATATACAATCAAACATATAACCTATGATATAATTGTATGTAGTAATAGAGTCTATGACTAAATAGAAAGTAATGTAGAACGTGGGAGAAGAAACAGCAAGACAAATAAATGTTTGGGGGAAGAAATTTCCAGGCAGAAGCAGCAGTCCCACTCAAGGTCCCGAGGAGAGAATGAACTTGTGGTGGCTTTACCATGAGAAGCCAGCTTACCCGGGTGGTACAAACAGGGCACAATAAGAGATGAGAGTGCAGAGCTTTGAAAGGCAATGGAATGCTGTACCTTGCAGGTTGTGGAACCTGAATATTAAAGAAAACCATTGGAACATTATGGCTGATCTGTATTTATAAAAGGTGTTTCTAGTGATTGGATGAGAAAAGACAAGAGAGGAAGCATGTTACTATGATAGTCATGGGGCTTGGATTAGGCCGGATGCAATTAGAGAGGATCATACTTGACCATCAGCATTTAGCTTAATTATAGGTGGATTTCAGATAACTGGTAAAATGCAGGTAACACTGGAAGAACTTGCTGATGAACCACTTAAGAGATAGGAGGTTAAGAGAGGGAACAAGGATGACCTGTAGAATTTGCCTGGTGATAAGGTGAGTACTATTTAGAAAGATAGAGAAGGGGGTTATGGGGATGTGGAAAGGTCACAATTCTCTTTGGGAGCGATCTAGTTTGGAAAGCCCATGAGACATTCAGGGGAACTTAGTTTGAACTCAGGTAGAGACCAGGGCTTAAGGTAAACATATAAGAGTCGTTAGCACATAGATAGCATGTAAAGCCACAAGAGTGGATGAGTGAGTGTGGCTAGAAGGGAGATAAAACTTCTTTTATTTGGTTTAGTCCAACATTTTAAAGTCAGAAATCAATTGCGGTGCCAGAAAAAGTGGCCACTGAGACAGAGAAAAGCCAAGGTGGGGTGGTGTCCTTTAAGTCAAGCATAGAACACATTTCTAGAGGAGAGAAAAATCAATGTCTTTGTAGAAGTTGAGTAGGAAGAGAATGGATGTAGCAACACAGAGGTTGTTGGTTACCTAGATGAGTGAAATATCACAAGGGAGTGATCAAGACAAAAGTGTCAATGAAGCAGCTTGAGGAGAGACTGGGAGGTAAAGAATTAAGGAAGACAAATGCAGACAAAGTTTTAGTTCTCATACAAAAGGGTGCAGAGATATGGAGAGATAGGAGTCACTTATGAGATCAAGTGAAGATTTATTTTTTTAGTTGGAGTCTCACTCCGTCGGCCAGGCTGGAGTGCCGTGGCACACTCACGGCCACCCCAGTGTTGACCTGCTGGGCTCTGGAGGTCATTCCGTATCAACCTTCCAAGTAACCAGAACTACAGGCACACTACTACGCCCAACTAATTTTTGATTTATTGACCTAATTTGAGCAAGGTTTCTCTCATTTGCAATAACAACATTTCTGCTTAATGTATAAGGTTGTTATTTACATTTTTATTTGAAACAACATTTCTTTTATAATTTTTCTGAAGATAAAATGTCTTAGTTTTCAAATTTTCCAAAGGACAGTTATTTGGCCATTTTCACTCTCCTTTTTAAATCAGTGACATCTTTTTCTTCTGAAATTGTACTTGAGTTGGTTTTGGCGCCAGGTCAGTATGTCTTCCAATTTGTTTCCTAGGAAGGTAAACAAAGTGTTAGTTGATTGATCAAATACATATCTCAGCCCTTGTGCATAATTGCAATTTGATGAGTTAGCCTGGATTTTGTCATTCTGGATAATTCAGTTGAACAGTAGAGCTCTTTCTTTAGTTTCTTCGGTTGTTTTCTCAAACTCTTGCTCATGGCTATATAAGATACAGTTATAGAAAGGACTATTCATCATTAAATAAGTATTTAATTTCTCAGCAAAAAGGACTTGATTTTTAATGATTTTATATTGTTACAGATAACCTTTTAGAAATAATTTATATGTGCTCTTCACTTAGATATATTCGTATGAGTAGGCAATAAGCAATTATAGCAAACGTCAAAATGTCAAAAAATGAGCCTAACATTATTCTCACACACTAAATTTGAGAAAATTTTACATGTAACTTAAAGTAATGTAATACTTTAATTTAACAAATATACAAATTTCATGTATTAATATAATTTAAAATCCTTGTACTTAGCATCTCAATTGACTTATATCTAGCAAATTGTTTTAAAAATCCTTTGAAAGTATAATCCACAACTTCTAATGTTACTAAAAATATAATATATTAGTACTTAGCCATCAGTATTTAGCCTAAGTATGGGTGAGGGTTTACCTAGCTGCATTCTTATTTTCTGTGAGTCATAACATATACGCACGATCTTGACAAAAGCTGGCTGCATAAATATATTCTCAGTCTTTCATGATTGAGATACCAATGCAGCATGCTTGTGATTTAGCAGAAATTTAGTTCTCTAGCAGCTGAGGCAGAGATAAAATAGGCAGGCAAGCTTATGTATTGTCTGTTTCTGAAAGACTGTAATATTCCTATTACCTTTCCTTTCCAAATAAAAATAAAATCGCTGGACTCAGTGGCTCAGCCTGTAATCCCAGCACTTTGGGAGGCCGAGGTGAGTGGATTGCCTGAGCCCATGGGTTCAAGACCAGCCCGGGCAATTTGGTGAGATCTCATCTCCACCAAAAAAAAACCAAGCAGAACATGTGCAGATGCCAATGTCTGCGCTTGCCAAATGCAGACAAGCTCAGTGACTCAGCCTGTCATCCCAACACTTTGGGAGGCTGAGGCAAGTGGATTGTCTGAGCCTGCGGGTTCGAGACCAGACTGGAAAGAGTGGTGAGGCCCTGTCTCTACAACAAATAAAAAATTAGCCCAGTGTGGTAGCGCGCACCTGTAGTTCCAGTTATTTGGAAGGCTGAGGTGGAGGATCACCAGAACCCAGCAGGTCAACGCTGGGATGGCCATGAGCATGCTACTGCACTTCAGCCTGGGCGACGGAGTGAGATTCCAACTCAAACAAACGAACAAAAAAGGCATCTTCTAAATAGCACTATAACTTTAGAAAAACAACTGTTACATTTTTAACTTTTTTAAAAACAGCGATTCAAGTGTTGTGCTATTTGTTAACATTTTAAGATACACTTTAAAGACCTTTTCAATGGTTGGTTAGTTGGAAGAGGTGATGAATTTCAGATGGGCATTTCTTCTTTTCTGGGAGAGTGGAGGTTGGCCTCGCCTGTTCAGCAAAGACTGCCAGACTTGTAGTCACTTTGAGGCAACTGTGGCTGAGCCTCTCATCTGTCCTCACTCCACTCAGCTATATTTGGTAACTAAGCTCATGTTTCTGCAGACATCACCCTCAGGAAGCCTGGCAGCAGGCTGGGAAGCACCCCCAGGACTGAAGGTTGGGTTCTTAGAAATTAAAGCCACTTAGCATAGAAGGAACTATATTTATGCGTCTGACAAACATGGGATTTACACAGGCTCTTCTATAATCTGTTCTCGTGGTTGGTGGAAGTCGCCATCTGCTCCTTTAATGTGTTCCTAATCAACTAAAAGTACAGTATGTGATTCCAAGTAGAAAAAGGTACACTCCGAATGAAAGCTCTCCTTACTACAATCTTCTGCTCCCTGCACTTAACTTTTAGTCATGTGGCAGATTATCCTAAAATAGTAAATTCAGTAACTGCTAAAAAAACTTAACCACCTGTCAAGTTGAGTGGAGATTCTCACTGTTCTCCTACTTCAAAATGTTCATTAAAAATGGACATGACTATAGCGTGTATCGGAGGCACATCTACAGTAGGATTATATAGGCGTAGCTATACAGGACTGGATCTTACATACATACATGTTGCAACATTGAGTTCTTCAGCCAATGCCCAGCCCATCATGAGAACCAGTAAATATTGTTGAATAAATTGATCAATGTTGAACAGAGAGCGTTCAGGACAAGTATGACCCTCTTAGAGTTGTAGCAAGTGTTTTGCAACCATTTTATTATGTATTCTTTAGTCCAATATATCTTCCAAATAACAAATAGAGGTAAGGTTGGGTAGCAGGGTCAAATCTAACAGGGAGAAAATAATCACATAAAAGCTCCCAGTTAACTTGGAAAGGAAGTTCTGAGTCTTCCTTAGTCTGGATAAGGCCATCAGAGTTGATCCAGTTTCTTTTATCCAAAGAAACTTTTTCTGATGGTAGAAAATGTATGAAAACCTGCTCTTTGCTCTTGTTCCTTTCTTCATAGGCAAAACTGGTCCTTTATAAACAAATGGCCCTTCCTAGAACTGGATACATTTGTGGGTTCTCTTACCCACTATGTTCATTAGAAAGTGATCTTAAAATTTGTACTTTCAAGGGAAAAAAACAACTCTGGTTGATTTTCATAGCGTGTTTGTGCTGTTGTTTGTTTGTGCTGTTTGATTTTCTTAGTTTGTTGTGCTTAGTTTGTTTGTGCTCTTTTCCTAGTTTGTTTGTAGTCTGGGTAGCTTAAAAAGGACAGAGGTTTATTTCTCATGGTTCTGGAAGCTGGTAAGTTGAAATCAAGGTGCTGGCAGGTGTATTATCCGGTGAGGTTCCAGTCTCTGCTTCCAAGGTGGTGCCTTGAGTGCTGGGTTCTCACATGACAGAAAGTGGAAGGGCAGGAGAGGTCAAACTCCCTTCATTAAGCCCTTTGATAGGGGTGTCTAACCCCACCCATGGGGAGTTCCCATGAATCACCTCCTGAAGATTATACTTCCCAGTCCTGTTACAAAAGGATTAAGTTTCAGCATGCATTTTGAGGGGGACAAAAAAACATTCGAGTGCATTTAGTTTTTACTCAAGTGGTAGATTATCTTAAAATAGTAATCCAGTAACTATTAAAAATAGCTTTATTCACATCTTTAGGTACAAGTGATCACATAATGATGATGAATATTATAGACATAGTTCGCAACAAGATGATTAAATAGACAACCAGGAATCACAGAGGGACTGAGTTTAAACCAAACACTGATTTTTCAGATCAGTGCCTGACACATACAGCATCCAAGAAATGCTTATTGAAAGAATAAATAAGTGGATGAACTCAACGTGCATGTTTTTACACTATATGTCCTTTAAACTGGAGCTAAGTTTGTGACTTTAAGGTCAAGATTAAAAGCCCAAGTAATTATCTATCTATGTCGATTTAATTCAGTTGATAATAACTCAGCTTTCCATTTTTCATCTCTTAACAGCATCTGTGTGGGATGATAAATGCTTGTAAATGGCATAAATATAAGACAAATGTGGCCAAAGCTTTCTTTATATTGTTAATAAGTATGAGAGCACAAGCTATCAGAGGATTCAGAATTAAATATAGCCTATAGGGTAGAACACTTGTTCAGAACAAGTATAACAATAAGTGTATTTCTGCCATTGTGAAAATGTTCCACAACCACTGTTTTACCTGTTTTGTAGCATTTCCTTGTAATGTAACCTAATATTTTAATCCTCCTAATAGCAAATATATGCGATAAGATAAAAAATCATTGCTGTCCCAATGTCTGGAGGCAGGACCATATCAAAGGAGTGAAAATATAATTTAAAAACTCTTGGTTATGTTAACTTGGAATTGAAGTACTGAGTCCTTTATTTAGATGATATATCACATTTAATTAATCTTATTTCAAGGAAATTATTTAGTAAGCTTGGCCAACTTAACACACGTTTTCAAAAAATCCCCACCTATAATAATGCAAACCCAAAAGGACAAGGTTGAGGTAGGAGATAGTAAAATGTGCCAGAAATCAACATGATTCTTAGAGAATGGTAAACAGATAAAGCTGTGGTCTAACTAAATTAGAGAGCAGAAGATGTCAAAATGTAAGCCCCTTCAGAAAGAGATGCTGATGACATGCAAAAGATTTGTCTTAGAGCCTGAGTCTCAACGGAGGCACCAGATGTTTCCTTGCAATATTTACAGTTGGCAAACCATGAATACACGTGGGGTGAGAGAAGAACTTCAAACAGGCTTGGAAGAATCCCGAAGGAGTCCTTGGACCCTCCTTTCCCATTCCCACTTTTCTCCAGAAAAACTGAACCAGAAGTTTTCGAACCAAAGGACACAAAGCCCAGAAGAAGCCTGGGAGATCTGGATCGGGAAGAGAAAATATGAGCTCCTACTGTACCTATAATTTTATTTCTTCAAGCAAGATGTAGTGCAAATATATGAAAATGGTGACATTTGAGAAATCTTGGTGGTGTGGTGTTAGGAAATAGAATATCAGGAGTAATTAGATAAATGGTGAACAATGCCATATATACAATGTATTATACATACATTTAAGTAAAATACATGCCATTTTTCATAACAGATCCACAATTATATAAATACACCATCATATCAGTGTTTTTAAGTGTTTTATTGCTGAATGAAATAGTGCACTGTTCAGAGTCCCACCAGGTTTTGTTTTGTTTTTTTCTCCAGACTAAACTGCACCCAGGTAATAACTTTGGTAAATACCAGGTAAACTTTACAACTCCATCTCAATGTGGTGCTGAGGAAATGCTCTCTCACTTAACACTTTCTTTAATGAAACATTACTCATTTCTCTCTGCTGCTGTGGATTTATTTAAAAAATGAATAACGCTGGGCACAGTGGCTCATACCTGTAGTCCCAGCTACTTGAGAGCCTGAGGTGGGAGGATCCCTGGAACCCAGGAGTTTGAGACCAGGCCAGAAACACAGCAAGACTCTGTCTCAACAACGACAACAAAAACCCTGTCTACATAAAAAGATAAATAACCATGCAAGACTTTCTTATTTAAAAACAAAATGAATAGCAAAAGTTTCCCATTTTCTTAGGATGTTTAAAAAAGTACAAGTTTCCCTTCTAACTCCTGGAAAGTCTAGCCAAGTCTTTTAGCCAAGTTCCTGTATCCCAGGGAGAAATTCATACTTTTTTGTATTTCTGAATCATTAAAAAAAATCACCAAATGCAGCTGTAAAATCCTTCCAAGTGACATAGATTTGCATGTATGATGGAAAAATTCCCGCTGGATTATCTGCAGGGAGATGGGGTTGGTGCTTCCAGGGGAAGATGTTGGCCCCAGCCCGCGAGAGAGTCGGTTCCCGGAGCCTTGGACGGACAGAAGGGTGGTAGGCTCTGTGACCCACCGGGATGCTGGTACAGGTTGGGGTAGTGCCCAGGCATGGCAGAGTCTGGGTCTAGACACCTGGGCACCGAACATTAGGTGCTGAGACCTTGGAAGCTGCAGTGGGAGAGGTGGTGCCTCTACTTTCTTTTCTTTTCTTTTTTATCTGAGTTGGAGTCTCACTCTGTCGTCCAGGCTGGAGTGCAGTGACACACTCATGGCCACCCCAGGGTCGACCTGCTGGACTCCGACGATCCTTCCACCTCAGCCTTCCAAGTAGCCGGAAACACAGGTGTGCACTACCACGCCCAGCCAATTTTTTGACTTATTGTAGAGGGAGAGAGCTCACCATGTTGCCCAGGCTGGTCTTGAACCCACGGGCTCAGGCAATCCTCTCTCCTCGGCCTCCCAAAGTGCTGGGATGACAGGTTTGAGCCACCGCACCTGGCCGTGCCTCTACTTTCTAACAGACCTCGGGGACCAGGTCCATGCATCTCATGGTGAGCCTCAATGGTGACCATGTTGGATGCTCATTGAGAGAAGCCTCTCTCACACTTCTCTGGAATGCCTGGTCCCTATATCCTGGTACAAGACCTGGAAGGAACAACTCATAAGGAGAAAAAGAGGGAAAAAAATACGCTCCTGAGAGAGGTCTCAAAACTAGATATGATTCACTACAAACGTAAAGCACCATGACATTTTTTTTATTGTGTGTATGTTGGAGAAAAACATGTCTGTTATAAAAATATTGTAATGCAAGAATCTAGAGTACCCAAACTCTCTTCTTTAGAAAACTTATACTGGTAGTTTGACTAATGAAGTTAAGTTATCATGACAAGATTGGACTGGTTTATTAAGGATGAGATTAGAGCCTAGAAAGACATCCTATTTTTGCAAAATATATATTTTTTAATTTTTAAAATTTATTTTATTTGAATGATGTGGGGGACAATTCAGGATTAGGTACGCAAGTGGTCATCATATAGGTAAAGTTTGGGCCTCCCTTTGGTCCTCACTTTGCCTGGTTTTGAGATCAGGTACCCTTATTAATGTTATGTGTCCTCCCCTGGCAGTTTCCGGCTACTGCCAATCCCTTTCTTATAGTATTATGGGAAATGTTCAGGATCCACTTATGAGTGAGAACACGTGGTGCTCAGTTCTTCATTTCTATAATAAATCACTGAGTATTACAGACTTTAAATCCATCCATGTTACTGCGAAGTCCATAATTTTGTCCTTCTTTATGGTTACATAATATTCCATCATGTATATGTACCACATTTTTAAAAATCCAGTCCAGCTTTGATGGGCAGCATGGTTGGTTCCATGTTCTTGCTATTGTGAATAGAGCTGTAACAAATGTACGTGTGCAGGTATCTTTTTTGTAGAATGATTTGAGTTTCTCCGGGTAGCTTCCCAATAGGGGAATTCCTGGGTCATACAGAAGGTCAATTTCTAGTACTTTCAGAAATCGCCACACTGTCTTCCAAAGAGGTTACACTAGTTTTCATTCCCACCAGCAGTGTAGAAGCGTTCGTTTCTCCCTGCATCCTCACCAGCATCCGTTGTTGTTAATTAATAAAGCAATTAATGGTGGCCATTCTTACTGGGGTTAGGTGATATCTCAACGTGGTTTTGGTTTGCATTTCTCTGATGATGAGTGAGGCTCAGCACTTTTTCATGTGTCTGTTGGCTGCCCATATACCTTCTTTTGAGAAGTGTCTATTCATATCTTTTGCCCACTTTTTAATGGGATGGTTTGCTTTTTTCCTTTCAGTGCGTTTGAGTTTCTTGTAGATCCTAGATGTTAGGCCTTTGTCAGTTATACAGTTGGCAAATATTTTTTCCCATTCTGTGGGCTGTCTCCCTGCTCTCTTGATGGTTTCTTTTGCTTTGCAGAAGCTCATCCTTAGATAAGGTCCCACTTGTCTATCTTATTTCTTATGGTATGGGCATTTAGGGTTCTGATCAGGAATTGGTTGCCAGTTCCAGTTTCCACAAGGGTGTCTCCTGCGTTTTCTAGGATTCTTATAATTTGAGGTTTTACATTTAGGTCTTTGATCCATTTAGAGTTATTTTTTGTGTATGGTGATAGGTAGGGGTCCTGTTTCAATCTTCTGCATGTGATCAGTCACTTTTCCCAGCACCATTTACTGAATAGGTTCTCCTCTCCCCAGTGGTTGTTGTTGGAGGCTTTGTCAAAGACTAGATGGTTGAGAAATTGAGGCTTTGCTTCTGGAATCTCTATCCTGTCCCATTGGTCTATATGCCTGTTCTTAGGCAACATGTGATTAAACACCCAAACTAAGTCACTTCTGACAGTGAAAGGGGAGGCTATTAGAAATTTCAGGTGGAAAACAGATACCAGGGGCATTTGGCTAATGGATCAGTGAGGAATGTTGAGGAATGAATGAACCTGCATTCACATTTTTATTAATGGGTTCTCAAAGACCCTGGATCTTCAGACTTGAGAATGGGGTCTGTTAGCAAAGCACTGGTTTTGGATGTACACAGCTGGTTTAAATCCTACCTTAGCACTTGCTGTCTGTGTGATCTTGGGAAACTAGCTAATTACTTTGTGTCGCTGTTTTTCTTGTTACAAATGGGAAAAATATTCCTTACCACCCAGGGCTATTTTAAGAATTAAATAAATCATGTATGTATAACAACTTTTAGTATGGTGCCTGACACAGAATAAGCACTTGATAAATAATAATTATTCTTAGCTGTTATCCCTACTTGATTAGAACCTAGTCCCACATATATGAATAATGCTCCAAGGGCAGGGAGACTGAGGCAGGAGGATTACTTGAGGCCAGGAGTTCTAGACTAGGCTGGGCAACATAGCAAGACCCCATCTCTAAAAAAGAAAATTAGCTGGGCATGGTGGTGTGCATCTGTAGTCTCAGCTACTTGGGAGGCTGAGGTGAACTGTGAGCCAGGAGTTTGAGGCAGCAGGGAGATATGAGTGGGTGTATATGTGAATGTATGCATAATATAGACCCTCATATTTGCGCGTGTGTGGGGGTACATATTAGCATGTGTAGATTGCTTACATTTGATACCATGCTATGTTATAAGCATTTTCATTTGTTACTGAGACATTTTACTTATTTATACTACTGTTCTTATAGGAAAACTTTCAATCTTTTGTTATATTTTCTTTCAAAATTGTAAATGTGTCATTACCTTTCCCATTTGATTGTGTTTTGGGTGTTCTTGCTTACACTTTATTCTAAAACTTTAGATAGCTAAGTGTATTGATATTTTTGTTTATGACTTGTTTTCCTTCTTCTTATGCTTATATTATCTTTCCATAACTCAAGGATAAAAAGAAAGCTACAAAATTTCCTTTCTTCCAAATATATATATATATATACGTATGCTCACACACATGCACATATGCATATATCTACATATATATACACACATAGAAATACATACACATAAAAAATATATGTATAAAATCTTGACCCTATCTGAAGTTCAATTTTGTATATGAAAGGAAGAGCTGGCTTAGTTTTTTTTTCTGACTGACTGCAAATTTTCTTAGCATGCTCATCAATAGGATCTATTTTTAGTTAGTATTGTCTTTGCTTTTTAGAGAAATCTAAAAGACAATGACTTATAGCAGAGTTGCTCAGACTTTTAAATAAGCATGAGAATATCCTGGAGGGTTTGTTAAAATCCAGATTGCTAGGCCTCTCCTTCAGAGTTTTTGATTCAATAGGTCTGGAGTGGGGTCAAAGGAATTGGATTTCTAACAAGTTTCCAGATGATAGTGATGTTGCTGGTCTGTTTAAACAAATAAGGGATTGATGAATATCAATACATAAAAAGCTGATGGTCTAGAAGTAGGTCACTCAGGCCTGGCAGTGTGGTTGCATGATACTTTGGGAACCAAGTCTTTTATAATTTTTTCTGCTCTGTAAGCCTTAGAGTGTGGCTTCAGGCCTCATGGTCTTGCACGGCTCCTACAGTCCATGTTTTCTTCAGGAAGAGGAAAAACAGCCCTCACTTATACTCACCTCTCCTTTCCCTTCTCCAATCTCTATCTAGGGATTTCTGCTAACAGATTTTTGGCTAGAACTGTGATGCGTAGCCACCTTTACTTGTATTAGTCACCTGAAAAATGTAAATTTTTTCCTTTCCTTTTTTTTTTTTTTTTTTAAAGTTAGGTACATTGCTACCCTGACATTTACATCTTCTTAGTGATTTCAGTGACCGTGTTTCTAGTGTCTCATTCTTATGTTGGCTTGACATATTAACAAAAGTTCTTTCCTCAGCCAAACTCCATTTAGGAGTCCCTGAACTCTTTTTCAACTAGGCCTCGATTTTTGGATTTTCATGTTTGTCTTTGCATTGTTCAAGTTTAGCAAGCCTCCTTCCTGCTAAGTCAGTTTAACTAAACCTCTTCACTCTCAATGTCTGATCACCTTTGATATCTAATGGGGTTCCTTATCCTCCACCATCCCCCCAGTGTTACCTGATCACTTTGGCCAGCCTTGACAAGAATCCTGTTTGGTTGGTTTAGCCAGATTTCTCCCTTACCTCTGATATTTCCTCTTAGTAATTACTGACATACACCTTGCTCCTTGGTTATAAATTCCCACTTACCCATGCTGTGTTTGGAATTAAGCCCAGTTCTATACTGAAGTCTCATTTCCTGTATTGTAATAGTACTGAATACAATCTGTTTTTACTGCTTTAACTACTGTCTGGCTCTGGTTTTTCTTTGGCAATTGTACAGCGATATCTTACTTTCCTTACTCATAACAGGATAATAGGGATAGGATTTTCAAATGTGAGTATATGCTTTTCTTATTTGGTGTATTGATGTAGCTGGACTCATTGCATTGACACATGTCCTGATACTAAATCATCATTGCATTTATGTCTGATTATTCTCTGATGGCCTGTGGAATTTGATTGCATATATTTTATTTAGATTTTTAAATCATTTTTCAGTTATTAAATTGATTTGTAGTTGACTTCAGAGTTATCTTTAACAAATTTTTATATCAGGGTTATACTAGCTTATAAAACCAAAACCAAAATAAAACCTTGTTGAATGTGCAATGTATCCCCAGGAATCTACTAAGTTGAGGTTTACATGCATTTTTAAATTTAAGTTTCATAGCATTTTATGAAGCCTGTACCTTAACTCTTCTCAAAAAGGTGAAAAAACTGGGTTTGAGAGGGGCTATTTAAGGTCACCTACCTAGGACATTCTAAAACTGTTATTCTCTAAACTAAGTCTTAATTTATTTGGCACACTAGCAAGCCCTCTATCTTTTATTATGTTATTGAGTTGTTTATGTAGCATGGGACTTATTGATTTCTCAGATGATTGAAATAATTTACTCATAAGTCCAGGTATCTATTATCTAATTCTGTTGTCTTTTGGGGAAGTTATTTCATGATAACTTAAAATTTTCTTTATAATTGAATTAGATTTTCAATTTATTTCTTGTCATTCAGATTGTCAAATTTATTAGCACAGAATTGAACACAAAATACACACATGAAAATCACCTCCATATTTGTCACAGTCTTTTTATTAGATTTATTAAAAGATTATAATTATACTATATTTTTCTCAGAGAACTAGACTGTGGCTTTATTTATCAATTTTATCTTTCTCTTTTCCAAGTCACTGTGTTATAAACATAGCCATGATTACTTTCTACCTCTTGCTTACCTTAAACTTTATTATAGTTGCTTTTCCCCTAATATCTTAAAATAGATGTTTACCTTATATCTGAGTCCATTTTGTGTTGCTATAATAGAATATCTGATGCTGGATAATTTATAGAGAAAAATGTTTATTTGCTTATGATTCTGGTGGCCTAAAAGTTCAAGATTGGACAGCTGCTCTGGTGAGGTCCTCATGCTGCTTCCACTCATGACAGAAAGTAGAAAGGAAGTGGGCATGGGCAAAGAATTCACATGGTGAGAGAGGAAGCAGTGAAGAGAAAGTGAGAAAGTCAGGCCTAAGCAACCTGCTCTTGCAAGAACTAATACATTCACAAGAGAAGGAGAACTCACTCAGCCCTGAGGGAGAGCATTAATCTATTCATGAGGAATCTACTCCATCACCCAAACACCTCCCACCAAGCCTCACCTACCAACACTGTCACATTGGGGATCAAATTTTGACTTGAATTTTGGTGGGGACAAACCACATTCAAACCATAGCAGCTTATATTCTTTTTCTGTTTTATTATTTTAAAAAATTGAGGCAAGCATTTGAGTCTGTCAAATTATTTTCAAATATAGTTTTTAGTTGAAATCCTTATCTTTTTGCATATGTTATTTTCATTATTCTCTGATTAGTCTGATATTTTAAATTTGATTTCCTGTTTAGCCAGCAATTATTTAAAAGAAATTAATTTAATTACCAAGGGGTAATGAGTAATGGTCTTACTTTTATTATTAATTTTTAGTTATTTTGTATTTTAGTTTGTTTTATGTCATTTGATCAGAGAAAGTGGCCAGTAAAACTTCTGTTTTTTAAAGTTTGCTAAGCTTTTTTTTTCTAGAATATAATAAAAGTATATTTTTCAAGGGCATTGTAAAAGAAGATATCATATAGGATTGTCATAGATAAAAAATATGTAATATAATTCAGCTTTTTAAATTAATTGGCTTTTTAAATCAATTTTATCTTTCCTACTTGATGCTTCCTACACATAGTGATTTTTGAATAATCCCACCATAATCTTATTTTTGTCTGTTTCTTCTATTTTTTATAAGTATAAACTTTACATAGTTTTGTAATCCGACACAAAATATTCTAACTCTTATATCTTTTAAATCATATAAATTCATCTTCTTTAGTCCATATGTGCTTTTTTCCTCCTTGGGTGTTATCTTGTCAATGTTAACATCACTACCTCTACTTAAAAACATTTTTAAAACATTTATTGAAAATATTATTGACCATCTCATTTTCTTAAGGTTTTTGTTTAATTTTATTTTAAGTATTTTTCTTGCAAGCAAAAGTTAGATTTTTATAAAACTGAGTCTAAAATATTGTTTATCTTAATAAGGATTTTTAAATTCACATCCATTAATTGTTAAATTAATCTTTTTGATCCAACTTTTGAAATGTGGTTTTATTTTTCTAAGTTTTATTCTTGTTTTTTTTTTTTGTTCTGAGGATCTGCCTTCTACTACAGTAACTATGTGTATTTTTTCATTTGTATTTCTTTCAGATATTTGGAAGATATATTCCTGCTTTTAGTTATTTCAGTTTTGTTTTCAGGGTTATTTTTTAGTTAAAAATATGAAAGTCTATAAATCTTTAAGTATCCATTCAGTGAGCATTTTTGAGTGGATTTTGTAAACTGTGCACTATTATAGGCCATGGATACCATGGTTGGTGAATGAATTCAAATTCATTGATTTTGACAATGATTTCTTGGCACAGGCAACAAAAGCAAGAATAGACTAGTGGAACTATATCAAACTGTAAAGCATCTACACAGCAAGGGAAACAATCAACAGAATGCAAAGGCAATCTATGGAATGGAGAAAATATTTGCAAACCATGTATCTTAGAAAGAGTTAATATCCAAAAATCTCTAAGGAACACCTACAACTCAAAATCAAAAAACCACATAACCTGATTTAAAAATAGCTAAAAGGCATTGAATAGATTTTTTTTTCAAAGAAGGCATATTAATGACTAATAGACATATGAAAAGATACTCAATATCACTAACTGTTAGGGAAGTACAAAGCAAAACTACAATGAGGTATCACTTCACACCAGCTAGGATGGCTATTATAAAATCAAAACCAAAACAAAACAAGATAATAAATATTGTTGAGGGTGTGGAGAAAAGGGAACACTTGTTCACTGTTGGGGAGAATGTAAACTGGTAGGAAAAGAATAATGAAAGTCACAACCCTGCAAAAGCCTATAATAGAAATATGCTCTCATCCTGCAAATTGATCTATCAGCAGGGTGTAAGCCTTCTGACTCAAGATGTGTGTGAATAATATGTAGCCAATCTTGGGCTGACTACTGAGCTATACATACTCCGTTGACCCTCAATCTAGTCTAGAAAAAAAGAGAGAAGACACAAATTAACAAATTCAAGAATGAAAGAGGGGCTATCATTATCGACCCTCAAATATTAAAATAGTTGTAGGGAATATTATCAACAATTTTATGTCAACAAATTAGAAAAGTTAGATAAAGCAGACAATTTCTTGAAGAGCAAACTATTGAAACTGACTCAAAAAGAAATAGAAAAACTAAATAGACCAACAAGAAATAAATTGAATTAGCAATTAAAAGTCCACAAAAGTCGGGCTCGGTGGCTCAGCCTGTAATCCCGTGCCTTGGGAGGCTGAGGTGAGTGGATTGCCTGAGCCCGCGGGTTCGAGACCCGCCTGGGCAACTTGGCGAGACCTCAGCTCTACAATAAATAAAAAAAATTAGCCGGGCATGGTAGCGCGTGCCTGTAGTTCCAGCTACTTGGAAGGCTGAGGCGGAAGGATCGCTAGAGCCCAGCAGGTCTAGGCTGTGGTGGCCGGGTGCATCCACTTCACTCCATTCTGGGAAACATCTTGAGACTCAACATCAAAAAAAAAAAAAAAAAAAGTCCACAAAGAATAGCCCAGACGAGGTCTCACCAGATAGCTTCACTAGTAAATTTTAACAAATATTTAAGTAAGAAATAATATCAACCCTTCACAAATTCTACCAGAAAATACAAGAAAATGGGTATTTCACAATGCTATGAGGCCAGTATTATCATGATAACAAAAGACTCACAAAGATATCTCAAGAAAAAAAAAAAAAAAAACTCAGCTCAAACCTCCCTTGAATATTGACGCAAAAGTCCTTCAAAAAGTAAGCAAACAGAATCCAGCAACATAAAAGGATGTTCCATGACCAAATGTGATTTATCTCAGAAATACAAGGCTGTTTTAACATCTGAAAATGAATCAATGTTAAAACATCATGTTAACAAAACAAAGTCTTGATCATCTCAAGAAACTCACACACAAACACTTGAAAAACAAAAAAAAATTCAGCACCCATAAATGATAAAAACTTTCAACAAATTGGGAATGGCAGTGAACTTTCTCAAAATGATAAAGGTCATCTACAAAAGCCTACAGCTACCATCATAAATTGTTAAAGACTTAGTTTATTGTCCCTAAAGTCAGGAAAAAGACAAAAACATCTACTTTTACCCGTTTTATTCAACATTAAACTGGAGACTCTGGTCAGTGCAATAAGATAAGGCAAAGAAATTAAAGACATATAGATTTAAAAAGAATAGGTAAAACTGCCTTTTTTTTTTTTTTTTTTTTTTTTTGAGTAGGAGACTCACTCTGTCACCCAGGCTGGAGTGCAGTGGCATGTTCACAACCATTGCAGCTTCGACTTCCTGGGCTCAGGGAATCCTTCCTCCTCAGCCTTCCAAGAAGCTGGTACCACAGGCATACGCCACTACACCCAGTTAATTTTTTGATTTATTGTGGAGACGAGGTCTCATCATGTTGCTCAGGCTGCTCTTAAATCCATGGGCTCAGGCAATCTCTTGCCTCAGCCTCCCAAAGTGCTGGGATTATAGGCGTGAGCCACTACGCCTGGCTAAAACAGCCTTTTTTTTGAAGATAACATGATCCTGAACATAGACATTCCTAAGAAATCTGAAACACAAAGCAAAACACTGAAACTAAGTTAAGGGAAGTCACAAGATACAAGATACATATACAAACGCGAATTGTTTTTCATTCTAGCAATGAATAATTAAAAAATTAAATTTCATTCCTAATAGCATCAAAAAGAATAAAATATTTAAGAATAAGTGTAACAAAAGAAGTGCAAGTCTTATTCACAGAAAGCTACAAAACATTGCTGAGTAAATTAAGATTGTAATAAATGAAGTTACATATGTTCTGAGACCGAAGGGTTCAATATTGTTAAGATGCTAATTCTCTATAGATTCTATACAATTTCAAAATCTGAGCAGACTCTTTTTTTTAGAAATTGACAACTTCTAAAATTATATGGAAACACAGAGAACTTAGACAAGTCAATACAATTTTGAAAAATAAAAATTGGAATACCCAATTATAAAACTTACTGTAGATCCACAGTAATCAACACTGTGGAGTATTTGAGTAAGAATAGATATATGGATCAGTGAAACAAAATTGAGAATTGAAAAACAGACCTTTACATTTTTGGTCAATTGATGGTCAGTAAAAGCACCAAGGCAGCTCAGTGAGGTAAAGGAATATCTTTTCAACAAATGATTTGAAGACAATTAGGTATCTATCTGTTAAAATAAAAAAAAAAAAACCAGGTTAGATGGCTCATGCCTGTAATCTCAGCACTTTGGGAGGTCAAGGCTGAAGGAATGTTTGAGACCAGGATTTCGAGACTAGCCTGGGCACAAAACGAGACTCCATCTCTACACAAAATTTAAAAAATAAAAGTTATCTGGGCATGGTGTCATGTGTTTGTAGTCCCAGCTACTTGGGAGGCTGAGGCGGGAGGATCACTGGATCCCAGGAGATTGAGGCTGCGATGATTGTGCCACTGTACTCCAGCCTAGGTGACAAATCATGCCCTGTCTCTTAAAAATCTAAACAAAACAAAACAAAATACAACTTAGACTTTTATCTCACACCAAAATAGATTGATACATCTAAATGTAAGGATTAGAACTATAAACATCTAGAAGAGAACACTGGAGAAAATCTTTGTGACTTGGAGTTACACAAAGTTTTCTTAGATGTGATACCCAAAGAAAAAAAGCAATAACATGGACTTTATAACGTTAAAGTTGTTTGCTCTTTCTATTGCCACAAAATTAGTGGCTCAGAACAACGCATATTTATTATACCATAATTTCTGTGAATCAGGAATCAGGGCATAGCTCAATTGGATCCTCTGCTAAGGTTCTTATAAGGCTACAGTGAGGGTGTCAGCAGGACTGAGCTCTCATTTGAGGCTCAGCTAGGAAAGATCTATCTCCCCACTTTGGGATTGTTGGCCACATTCAGTACCTGCGGGCTGTGGGACTCATGCCATCTTCCTTCTTCAAAGCCAGGAAGGGAAGGGAGAAAGTCAAGCAGAAGAGAGAAAAACAGATGTGTGCTATACTTTCATGTAATCATGGGCCTGGAGCTACCCTTGCTGCATTCCATTGTAGAAGCAAGTCACAGGGTCCAGCACACTCAGGCTTATACCAAAGCACTAATACCAGGAGACAGGGTCATGAAAGCCATCTTTTTAAAAAAAAATTTTTTTACACAAGGGAAAGATTAATTCTATTTCCAAAAACCGGGGGAGTTTAGAAAATGTTAATATCAAATATTTCTACTGTAGGATTAGGAATTTTGGCAGGAAATCATTAGGAAGATTGCAAGGTTGATCATGAATTTTTTTCCATGAGGCTTATTTGAATACCATATTCATTTATTTTATTTTTACTACTATTTTTAATTGACATAGTAATTGTAAAGTCAAAAATATATATATCCCAGCAGGGCCTCCAGAATGTTAGGTAAGACCCACTAGGGTGGGGTGTGCGATCTGGTGCCATGTGAAAGATGCAAAGAGTTGCACAGAAATTAGATTGGAAAATATAGTTTATTTAGAAAGTAAATTAGAGAGAGAAGAATGAGGAGAGAGAGAGTCACTTCCCCAAGGTAGGGGAGGGGGCCAAAGCTAAGAAATATGGTGGTGGTAGCTCAGAAAGCCGTGTGAACACACCAGAGTTTAGCAAAGCAATGGCCGAGAGCCATCTTAAAGTTCATTCACCACAGTCTTCCAAAAGCACCAGTATGAAAATAAAAATAGACAAGCCACCAACTTGAAGAAAATATTTGTAAATCACACATCTTAGAAGATGACAAACTATGACCTTCAGGTCAAATTTGGCCTGTGATCTTTTTGGTAAGGCCCATGAGTTAAGAATTTTATTTATTTATTTATTTTTTACAGTTTTAAAGCATTAAAAAAGAGAAAAATATGCAAAATAAGTCCTTTGCAGCCCACAAAATATAAATTATTTACTATCTGTCCATTGACAGAAAAGGTCTATGAGTCCCTGATAGTTGTAAAGGACTTGTATCCAGAATATACGAAGTACTTTTACAACTCATTAATAAAAAGACAAGCAATCCTATTAAAAATAGATGTTTTGGCCCGGTTCAGTGGCTCAGCCTATAATCCTAGCACTTTGGGAGGCTGAGGCAAATGGATTACCTGAGCCCACAGGTTCAAGACAGGCCTTGGCAACTTGGTGAGATCTCGTCTCTACAATAAAAAAAAAAAAAAAAATTAGCCAGGTGTGGTAACGTGTGCTTGTAGTTCTGGCTACTTGGAAGGCTGAGGCGGAAGGATCGCCAGAGCCCAGCAGGTCAATGCTGGGGTGGTTGTGAGCATGCCTCTCCACTCCAGCCTGGGCGACAGAGTGAAACTCCAACTCAATAAATAAATAAATAAATAAATAAATAAATAAAAAAAAAAAAATAGATGTTTTGGGCAGAATTCACCCCCCTCTTGGGAGTGTCCATGACCTAATCCTTGGAATCTGTGAATAAGTTATGTGACTAGGCAGGCATAAGGGATTTTTGCAGATGTAATTAGACTTCAAGGCAGGGATATTATCTTAGATTATCTGGGTGGCTACAATCTAATCATGCTAGTCCTACAAAGCTAGACACAGAAAGATGAGTGAGAAAGAGATGAACTAGTTAGAAGGATAAGAATGCTTTTTATCTAGAAAAGATATAGTTAAAGAAATTCAAAGTGTGACAGAGATACAACTCCCTGTTGCTGGAGAGGTCATGTGGAAAACAAGAGAAGGAATTCAGGTAACATTTAGGAGCAAAGATTGGTTCCTGGACAACAGTTATCTAGGAAGTGGATAATTGTCAGTAAGCATGAGGCCAACCACCTGAGTGAATTTGACCAACAACCTGAGTGAACTTGAAAGAGTATTCTATCCCAGAGCTTCTTGTAAGGAATTCAGTTCCACAGAGACTTTAATTTGTCTTTTGAAACCCTAGAAAAAAGACCCAGCTGAGCCCACCTGGACTTCCATCCTGCAGAAACTGTGAGATGACACATTTTTATTATTTTAAGCAGCCAAATTTGTGTTAATTTGTTATGGTAGTAACACAAATCGAATACAATGGGCAACCGATTTACATAGACATTTCATCAAGAAGATTAGACTAAATGGTTAATAAGTTCATGAAAAGATGCTCAAAATAGTTAGGGGTTAGGGAAATGTGAATTAAAATGAGATACTGCTATATACCTACTAAAATGGCTTTAAACAGACTGACAGTATCAAGGGTAGGTAAGGCTATGGGGTAACTGGAACTCTCATACACTTCTTGTGTGGATTTTAAATGTGACAGCTAATTTGGAAAACAGGTTAACAGTTCTTTAAAAAGTTAAACTTACGGTACAACTTAGAAATTCTTTGTCTAAATATCTACCCAAGGGAAATGAAAACATAAGTCCACACGAAGACTTGTTCGCATATGTTCTCAGCAACAATATTTATGGTAGGAAAAAAGTGGAAACAACACATCAAGTGGTGAATGGATTAACAAAGTGTTGTGTATCCATAAAATAAAATACTATTCATCCATAAATAGGAACAAACTGCAGATACATGCTATGACATAATGAACCTCAAAATATTATGCCAAGTGAAAGAAGCCAGACCCAAAAAACTACATATTGCATGATTCCATTTACATGAAGTTTCCAGAAAAGGCAAATTTATAGAGACAGAAAACAGATGAGTGGTTGCCTGTGTCTGGGGATGGAAGTGAAGACTGACTGCAAACAGGCACAAGAGAACTTTTCAGGTTGATGGAAATGTTTCACAGGTAGATCGTGATGATAGTTGTATAACTCCCTAAATTTACCAAAATTTACTAATTTTTACATTTGTAATGGGTGCAATTTATGATTGTGTAAATTGTACCTCAATAAAAACATGATAATAATTAACTGGTGAAAACATAAGAAAGGAGATGTATTCATAATACAGTGCTCAACTGTGAGTAATGTTTACACAGACTTAACTGAATATTATTTAATCTAAAGGTGAAAACTGTTGTTGAAATCAGAGAGAAGGCAAAGCAGTGGTAATGAAACTCTAAGAGAGCAAAATGCTCGACTACCACAATAGGAAGTAATTAGATAATGCTCACCATTGATGTATCTAAGCACAGCAAAATACACATATTACTTAAATATATAAAGTTAGGTACATGCAAAGGAAAGAGCCGAAAGAATCAAAGGAACTGACTCTGAAATTACCAAGCAGGGAGTGGAAAAAAGTGAATGAGAGAACTAATAATTTTTTTTGTTATAAGTTTGTAGTACAATTTGTCATTTTAGAACATATACATTTATTTCATAAAGAAAATAAGAAAGACTTTAACTCAAACATACACTTTCTTACTTTTTTTTCTTTCCTGTTTTCTATTTTTTTATTTTTTGGGAGATTTTTCTAGATTTTCCTTAAGTCTTATTTCCTAATAAACCTATTGAGAATTTTTTTCATTTATGCTTTCATAGTTCCAATACCATGACCTTTCCTTTGTTCTTTGAATGTTCTTTTTTACAGCATTATTAAAGTTCTCTCTCTAGGGTTATTGTGGTCCTCTCAAGGTTTTCTTCCCTGCAGAGTCTTTGTTTTCTCTGAAAGAGTTTTTTTTTCCCCTGGTTTCTTGGCCTCAGTTATTCATGTTATAAGGTTTCCTCAGCTGTCTGGGAATTCTGGTATCCTATTTATATTTGACTCTTAACTTAAGATATGTCTTCAGAAAATAACCTACTGATGTTCTATTTGGCGATGAGAGAGAATTTGCCCAGCCTCACAGAGTAGAGGGGGAGGGATTTGGTCTCCAGCTGTTTCTTAGACTGCTTTTAACCCATCTTTCTGTGTTAGCACCCCATTTCTGGGAGTACTTGGTCCTTCTGTTGCCTGAGCCTTTGGAGGAGTCTATGAACACATTCAGGCTTCTCTCATTTACTGGATTAGGACTCATCTTTTTCGAGTATTCTAAGTTAGTTACCACTGCTTCATTTCCTTTCCCTGTCCCAAAAAGTTGTTGAAGTTGTGTCCTCTCCTGTTCTCTTCATACTTTGGGATTTATGTCTCTAAAAGCAAAGAGTCTTTATTGCCATTTTTAGTGGCAGGAAGCAAAATTATAAGCATATGTTCAACCTGCCATTTATCTACATAACTGACATAGATATTTTGGCTGCAGTCATTTTTAATGTTACATAAACAACAAAAAAATTTTTCAATTTTTAAGAGAAAGTGATAAGTGATATTTGGAATGGACATTCTTACCTTAGACCAGAGCATCCCAAACTCCTAGGGAAAGACATGAGACTGAGAAAGATTAAGCCTGAGGATGAGGGAGGTTGGGAAGAGCTGTGGTTGGTGCCTATGGCAAGCAAGGAGGTGGGTGTCAGGCAATATCCAGAAGAAAACTGCATAAAACTAGAATCATATGTCTACTCTGTCATACACCATCTTCAGAGCCATTCAGAGCAAAATATGTGCTTTTTCTCTGAGAATTCACTTATATTCTACATGACATGAGTATCAAATTCTCTCCTTTCTTTTTTTATTAATTAATTTATTTATTATAAAGATGTGGGGTACAATTCAGGGCTAGGTATGCAAACATTGATCATGCAGGTACCCTTGTTGATGAGGCATGCCCCTCTCTCCCCTAGCAGTTTCCCCCAACTGCCAGTCCCACCCCCCTTCCCCTGACAGTTTTCTGCTACTGCCAATCGCCTTCCAACAGCGTTATAATTGTGCAAGGTCACCTTACGAGTGAGAACATATGAAACTCAGTTCTTTGTTTCTGTGATAAATCACTGAGTACGATAGACTCCAAATCCATCCAATTTGCTGCAAAGTCCGTGTATTTGTCCCTCTTTATGGCTGCATAATATTCCATTGTGTATATGTACCACATTTTTTTAATTCAGTTCAGCTTCAATGGGCAGCACGGTTGGTTCCATGTTTTTGTTATTGTGAATAGAGCTGCAACAAACATACATGTGCAGGTATCTTTTTTGTAGAATGATTTGAGTTCCTCTGGGTATATTCCCAATAGGGGAATTCCTGGGTCATATGGAAGGTCAATTTCTAGTTCCTTCAGTATTCGCCACACTGTCTTCCAAAGAGGTTGTATTAGTCTGCATTCCCACCAGCAGTGTAGAAGTGTTCCTTTTTCTCCACATCCTCGCCAGCATTTGTTGTTGTTTGTTTTATTAATGATGGCCATTCTTACAGGGGTTAGGTGGTATCTCAATGTGGTTTTGATTTGCATTTCTGTGATGATGCGTGAGGCTGAACGCTTTTTCATGTGTCTGTTGGCTGCCTGTATATCTTCTTTTGAGAAGTGTCTATTCATGTCTTTTGCCCCCTTTTTAAAGGGGCTGTTTGTTTTTTTTCCTTTCGACACATTTGAGTTCCTTGTAGATCCTAGATGTTAGGCCTTTGTCAGATATACAGTTAGCAAATATTTTTTCCCATTCTGTGGGCTGTCTCCCTGCTCTCTTGATGGTTTCTTTGGCTTTGCAGAAGCTTATCAGCTTAATGAGGTCCCACTTGTCTATCTTATCTCTTATGGCCTGGGCACTTCGGGTTTTGGTCAGGAATCGGTTGCCAGTTCCAACTTCCATAAGATTGTTTCTTGTATTTTCTAAGGTTCTTACAGTTTGAGGTTTTACGTTTAGGTCTTTGATCCATATAGAGTTAATTTTTGTGTATGGTGATAGGTAGGGGTCCTGTTTTAATCTTCTGCATGTGTTCAGCCAGTTTTCCCAGCACCATTTACTGAATGGGTTCTCCTCTCCTCAGTGGTTGTTATTGGAGGCTTTCCTTTTTTCTTAAAGTAACAATAGTCATACTCATTTAATTTCAAATAATACATGCATTTATCAGCTTAATGATGATACATATTTTTCATTAGAAAATTTAAAGGAACTTTCTGCTTTTGATAGTCTTCTTGATTACAATTCCCAAAGCAGTGTTCAAACAATTCAGAAATGTATTTCTTAATTCCTATTGATGATATAAACAGGGGAAATTTTTCCCAAGTGGAAGGTGTTTTCTATTGTCTTCTGTCAGGGTGTTATCAATTTGTTTCTTTTTTACATAAAGTTGTAATTTAATTGGATATTTATTATAAAATGGCTGTAAGGGAAAGGATATTTGTGTTATATTATGTATTCTTCTTTTATTTAATTAATTAATTTATGAGTTGTGGGGTACAAGTGAGGATTTTCTATGTAAGTAGGCTGCATGCAGTATTTAGTCTTATTTTTCAACTCCAGATTATATGGAATATTCTCAAGTATTTTTCCCATTAGTTCTTTTAGTGTTCAATATTATATATACATTTATTTGAATTCTTTAAGCTATTGTGTAAAGATAATTTAGGGGCTAACTCAGTGAAAACATTTTAAAAATTACTATTATTAGTTCTCAAAGCAATATATACTTATAAAAAATTCATGTCATATCAAAGTGAAAAAGTAAAAGATGAAAGTGCTCCTTATTTGGGGTGGTTGAATTATGTCTCCTAGCTAAAAATAGTAATTTGCTGGTAGCAAAGCAATGATTTTGCATTCTGACAGACTACCTTGGATGTTAAAATAGACCGGACAATAGTCTCCTTAGTCATTATATTGAGGCAAGAAGTCTGCCTCAAAGTGTGCTGTGCTTTTGATTAGTGGCACTGTTGCATCCTGAGAGGGATGGTATCTGGATACAAATGGAAAAGAACAGCCTTGGAAGTGGTGAAAAAAGAGAAAATTATTGAGGAATTAGAAGATAATTCATTTGGAGAAGAGAAGTAGATTTCTAGAAATGCACCCAGACAACTTTGAGTTAGTTGTGCTCAGTGACGGATGTAAGTCAAAGCCTTTTCCACCTTCCAGATACCTGCCCTTAGTTTTCTGATTCACAGATTAAAATCTCAGCAACTCAGAAATGTACTTCTTAACCTATTCTTATTGTTTACAGGTATATTGGAAATTTCCTAAAATCTAGAATGTGTTCTTTTGCTTTCAGTCTGTGTAGTTTTGTCTTTTGGTAAATCCTGGTCACCAGAATTTAAAAGACCAGAATTTAAAAAGAAAACTTGTAGGGTATTTATACAGATAGAAGATTGAAACACACTATGTTTGTTTTATTTCTGCTGTCTCTTGTATTTTACAGCTTTCATATGCTAACTCATTATGGCATAGAAGACATTTGCTATGGTTTACAAAGCAAGGATTTATGAGACTGTACTTCTGTTAGTAGGAGTAGAGGTGGTTCAAGGGAAAGAGTACTGGACTTGGATTCAAAAGATGTGAATTTGAGTCCAGTCTGTCACTTACTAGTTGTGTGAAATGAGGGTAAAATACTTAACTTCTCTGAGCTTCAGTTTCCTTGTCTGCAATTCCCATGGGATTGTTGTGGGACTGAAAGAGACACTATTTTAGAAAGTGCAACATCAACTGTACACAAATGAACAAAGAGAGGCAGTCAGTATCAGATAACCAATATCATTAGCAAATGTAAAATTGTACCAATGGCATACTACGAATGAGAAGATTATTTTCCCACTCCACACCTCATCTTCAAAAAAATCCTATTGTCTCTGCCTTTAAAATACAGACAGTACTCACTTTGTGGTTGTGATAGGCTTGAATTTCAGTTCCACAGTTTAGTTAAATATATCAGCTCACAAACAACATGATTCAAAGTGTTGTAACTGGGTAATTACATAAAGTACAAACTTCACTACCAGCTGTTTGGTAAGCAAATAATAGATGCACATCATAATCAATAACCAGTCATGTGGCTTTTTTCAATGCTTTTAAATGACAGGTCACTACATATCCATTATGTAGGTCATGCACAGACAGCAAAGTGTGCAGTTGTGTTGCCTCCTTGTCTCTTAGTGATAAATCCACATGATATTTTACCAAAAAAATGGGTAATTGAAAGCAGGGATTGACTCATAAGAATAAAAGTACATATGAGATTGACCCATAAAAAATGATAATAATTATGGAAGTGAAATTCAAGTATAATGTAAATGAAGTTATATTAGAAATATCTATCCATGGGAATGTTGTTACTATTATATTTCAAGAGATTCTAGATCTTTAACCAGAAATATTTAGTTCAGACAGACTTACCACCAAAAATAAAGAAGGTATTTGTGATAAAAAGGGAAAAGATGCCCTAGAAGAAATGACAAAGAGAAATAACTGCAAATTAAAGAAACTCTCAGAGGTATTTTGCAAACAGTGCAAACATTAAATGTTGGAAGCAGACCCAAGTTTAGAAAGATGTAAAATGGTTCACCAAGGCATGGGAAAGAGGCTGGCTCATTACTGTAGTTATATGACAGTGAAAAAAGGCAAAAACTATTCAAAATACTCTTGATAAGTTTTCTATAAGAAATAAAACACTAGTTTTCTTTATTTAAATTTTTATTATTAAAGATGTGGGGTGCATTTCAGAATCAGGTATATAAACATTGATCATGCAGGTACTCTTGTTGATGAGGTATGCCCCTCCTTCCCCTAGCAGTTTGCCTCAACTGCCAATCCCACCACCTCCCTCCCCTGACAGTTTCCCACTACTGCCAATTGCTTTCTTACAGCATAATTGTTCAAGGTCCATTTATGAGTGAGAACATATGGAAATCTGTTCTTTGTTCCTGTGGTAAATCACTTAGTATGATCAACTCCAAATCCATCCAAGTTGCTGCAAAGTCCATATATTTTTCTTTCTTTATGGCTGCATAATATTCCATTGTGTATATGTACCACATTTTTTTAATCCAGTCCAGTTTTGATGGGCAACATGGTTGGTTCCATGTTTTTGCTATTGTGAATAGAACTGCAACAAACATACGTGTGCAGGTATCTTTTTTGTAGAATGATTTGAGTAACTCCAAGTGTATTGCCAATAGGGGAATTGCTGGATCATATGGAAGGTCAATTTCTAGTTCTTCCAGGAATCACCACACTATCTTCCAAAGAGGTTGTTCTAGTTTGCATTCCCACCAGCATTCCTTTTTCTCCACATCCTCGCCAGCATCTGTTGTTGTTTTTTTAATTAATGATGGCCATTGTTACAGGGGTTAGGTGGTATCTCAATGTGGTTTTGATTTGCATTTCTGTGATGATGAGTGAGGCTGAACGCGTTTTTATGTGTCTGTTGGCTGCTCGTATATCTTCTTTTGAGAAGTGTCTATTTCTGTCTTTTGCCCACTTTTTAAAGGGCTGTTTGTTTTTTTCCTTTCAGCGCGTTTGAGTTCCTTGTAGATCCTAGATGTCAGGCATTTGTCGGATAAACAGTTGGCAAATATTTTTTCACATTCTGTGGACTGTCTCTCTGCTCTCTTGATGGTTTCTTTTGCTTTGCAGAAACTTGTTAATTTGCTGAGTTCCCACTTGTCTATTTTATTTCTTAAGATATTGGCCTTTAGGATTTTGAATTGGAATTGGTTCCCAGTCCAATTTCCATAAGGGTGTCTCCTACGTTTTCTAAGATTCTTATAGTTTGAGGTTTTACATTTAGGTCTTTGATCCATTTAGAGTTAATTTTTGTGTATGGTGATAGGTAGGGGTCCTGTTTCAATCTGCTGCATGTGGTCAGCCAGTTTTCCCAGCACCATTTACTGAATAGGTTCTCCTCTCCCCAGTGAAGGTTGTTGGAGGCTTTGTCAAAGATGAGTTGGTTGAGAAATTGAGGCTTTGCTTCAGGAATCTCTATCCTGTTCCACTGGCCTATGTGCCTGTTCTTGTACCAATACCAGGCTGTTTTGATTATTGTAGCCTTATAGTAAAGTTTGAAGTCTGGAAGTTTGATACCTCCTGCTGTGTTTCTTTTGCTAAGGATTGTTTTAGCTATTCATGATCATTTATGTTTCCATATGAATTTCTGTACTGTCATTTCCAGGTCTGAGAAGAATGATGTTGGTAGCTTAATGGGTATTGTGTTGAATTTGTAGATTGCGTTTGGTAGGAACAAGAGGGGTGAGAGTGGGCAGCCTTGTCTTGTTCCAGTTTTCAGGGGAAATGATTCTAGTTTCTGTCCATTTAGCAGTATGTTAGCTATGGGTTTGTCATAGATGACACTTATTATTTTGCAGTTGTGTTCCTTCTATACCTAGGTGTTTGAGGGTTTTTATCAAGAAGGGATGCTGGATTTTATCAAAAGCTTTTCTGCATCTAATGAGATAATCATGTGGTTCTTGTTCTTACATCTGTTTATGTGTTGAATGACATTTATGGTCTTTTGAATGTTGAACCTACCCTACATCCTGAGTATGAAGCCTACTTGGTCATGGTGGATGATTTTTCAGATGTGTTTTTGGATCCAATTTGCTAGAATCTTGTTGAGGATTTTTGCATCTATATTCATAAGGGATATTGGCCTATAGTTCTCTTTTTTTTGTTGTTGTATCTTTACCCAGTTTGGGTATCAGTGCGTTGTTAGCTTCGTAAAATGATTTGAGGAGAATTCCAACCTTCTCAATTGCCTGGAATACTTTCAATAGGATTGGTATAAGCTTCTCCTTGTACGTTTTGTAGAATTCTGCTGGAAAGCCATCCGGTCCAGGACTTTTTTTTGTAGGTAGTTTTTGTATGACAGAGTCAATTTCCTGAGTTGTTATTGGTCTATTTAGTGTCTCAATGTGTTCTTGTTTCAACCTGGGGAGGTTATGTGATGTCAGAAAGCCCTCCATCATTTAGGTTGTCAAGTTCATTTCCATATAGGTATGCATAGTAATCTCTGATAATCTTTTGTATTTCTTCAGGGTCAGTTGTGATTTGATTGTTTGTATTTCTGATTGTGTTTATTTGGGCTTTCTCTCTCTCTTTTTTTTTGGTCATTCTGACTAGGGGTTCATCAATCTTGTTAATTCTTTTAAAGGACCAGCTTTTTGTTTTGTTGTTGTTTTCTATGATATATTTGTCTTCTATGTCCCATATTTGGACTCTTATTTTGGTGATTTGGATTCTTCTGCTAAAGTTGGGGTTTTGGTGGTCTTCTCTTTCCAGCTCCCTTAGGTGATTTGTTAGGCTCTCAGCTTGTGATCTTTCCATTTTCTTGATGTGTGCTTGTAGAGATATAAATTACCCTCTTAGAACTGTTTTCATGGCATCCCAGAGGTTTTGGTAAAATGTTTCTTCCTTTTCATTTGTTTCCAGGAATCTTTTATTTTCTGCTTTGATTTCAGTGTTGACCCAGTAGTTGTTCAGCATCATGCTGTTTAGTGTCCATGTCTTGGTGGGCTTTGGGGAAATGTTGTTGGTGTTGAAATTTATTTTTATGCCACTGTGGTCTGAGAAGGTGCATGGCAAGATTTCAACCTTATGGAATTAGTTTATGCTTGATTTATGGTCAAGGACGTGATGGACCTTGGAGTACATTCCATGTGGTGATGAGTAGAATGTATACTCTGTGGTTGTTGGGTGGAATAATCTGTAGGTATCTATTAAGCCCATTTGGTCAAGTGTCAAGTTTAGGTTCTGGATCTCCTTGTTGATTTTTTGCCTCAATGATCTATCTAGGGCTGTTAGTGGGGTATTCAAGTCCCCTGCTATAATAGTGTTAGAGTCAATATCTTTTTTTAGTTTACTTAATAGTTGCTTTATAAATGCTGGTGCTCCTGTGTTGGGTGCATATATGTTTAAGATGGATATTTCTTTATGATGGATTGAACCTTTTATCATTTTGTAGTGTCCTTTTGTATCTTTTTAAATTTTTGATAGCCTAAAGGTTGTTTTGTCTGATATTAAGATTGCAACTCCTGCCTTCTTTTGTGATCCATTTGCCTGGAAACTCATTTTCCATCCTTTAATTTTGAGTCTGTGTGCATTCCTTGTGGTGAGATGAGATTCCTGGATGCAGCAAATAATTGGGTCACAGTTTCTTATCCAGTTTACTGTTCTGTGTCTTTTCAGTGGTGCATTTAGTCCATTCACATTCAGGCTGATTATTGAAATTTGATTGTTTGTGTTTCCATATGAATTCCTGTGTTGTTTTTTCTAGGTCTGAGAAGAATGTTGCTGGTAATTTGATGGGTATTGCGTTGAATCTGTAGATTGCCTTAGGTAGGATGGACATCTTCACAATGTTGGTTCTTCCAATCC